>QYTT01084273.1:0-22414 GCA_006980735.1 Dasypogon diadema
TATTAGGTTTGCCCATTAAGAGAGTAATTAAACGTGGCTAAGTGACTTGATGAGTACAATATGCAATGTGTGTAACTTCGAATCGAATGCATCAATTAATTTCAATTAAGATATCTGAATAGGTCTACTTTACTTTACGTGTTGTATTATAGTTTCTCTAAGATTTATATAATATCAAAATCTAAACAAGGCTCAACAATATAATAAAATCTTAATAATCTTAATAAAATTTAAATAAGTTTCTGATAATCTTGTAGTTTCTCTGAACTTTATATAATCCAAAATCTAAAGGTTAACAATATTTTAAAGTTATTAAATGAATTACAATCCTAAATTTTATCTTTTGGTAATCCGGATGAGTTTTCCCGTTGAATTCATTTCCAGGAGTGGGTATCTATTGCTGGCTGTTGCAATGGAACCAAAACGATTCCATAATCGAAAGGCAGTCCCCAGGCATTACAGCGTCTTAACAAGTAAATTCAATGGTCCAAAGATGTAAATATGATAGGAGCAACAGGGAGGATAGACGTTAAGCTTTTAGGCTTCCAGGAGAATTCGGGCATCAAGATAACATTAAATAGGCGAGTTCAGCTCGAGGATTGTGCACCACTCTTCCAAATTCGCAAAACAAATCCATCGAGATTCCAAATCCATTGACATTCTGAAATTAAGGAAATATGCGCAGAATCACTAGCTCTAAGATCCTCATACACTGCACACACAAGGACTTTTACGCCACCTTTCGGGGACGTTACAGGCCCAGAGGGCGTTATTTTTCACTTTGACCACTAAATGGTACAGAACTGTTATACGGGACTTTTCGGTCTGATATGCATGTTGTTTGTGTTGCAGAGGTGTTTCGTAAAGTAGTCCTGTTAGGGTTTTTTGAATCCATCCCTTTTCCTTCTTTTCAAGATTAACTATAAAGCGTTCCAGCTTTAGTTCTTTGCTTTTCCAGCTCTCTGTTCCACAAAGGTACATCCCTTTTGACCTCTCTGCATTTTATAGGGCGGTTTGTTTCATAAGACGCTATGATTAGATTTTGAAGCTCGGCTATGAATTAGAGTAGAGATAATTAAGATCCTTGCGGATTTCTATTAAATTTCCTTAAAGTTCTCTTAAGTTAACTAGTTCACGGTAGGCCCTCCAGTCGGTATGTTTCTATGTTAAAGTAAATATGCTATGGCCAGAAACTGATTCTATTCTTGAAACGTGTCAATTTTTATATTCAGTTCAGCAGGGTACCACTAGTTAGGGTTACGTCCAAGATCTCCCGACAGACTTATTTTTTGCTAATAGCGAGGAATCAGAAAGTTTGACTTCCTCACCTCGACATATTAGGCTGTCCACTCCTCGGTCTCAACTTTATTTTGTTGAAAACTGGAAACCTACTCAATTTAGTTTTTTAGTCAAGACGTGGTTTATAGAAAAAACCAAACTATTATATATCCTTAGCTTTCATCGGTTCTTTATTTAACCTCCATTCATACATTCGGGTCATTGTTTTGGGCGTCAACGTAGGCAAGGATTGTTTTCTTCTACTCTGTTGGAGAAGTAGTCAATAAGACATTGGAACAGCAATATTGTTATCCTTTAGTACTCTTAAATCATCTCTCTCCCATAGTTTGAGCTCATCCAACGTTGACTTCGGTCACTCCATGGAATCTTGCTCCTCGCAGAAGATTATTTGGGCCTAAACACACTGGAATAGTTCACCCAGCACTGTTTTTGCTCTTTTACTTCGAAAGCGCACTGGGTGAATTCAACCAGGGGAATTTCTGTGAAAATTTTCCGAGGTAGGATAACGCGCCCTTCCCTCCCTTGCCTAGAAAAACCGGTTTTCAACCGCCTAATTCACCCAGTGTGTTCAGGCCCTTTATCTCAGTCTAAGACTGGAACCTGAAAAATTTGGCTTAGCACCACATCCTTTCTTTCTTTCCCTTCTTTTATAGCCCGTTGCTGTTTGGAAGTTACCCGCTCCTCCGGAAAATTAGCTGTCAGGATATTCATTTTGATACTGTTGAGGGCATCTTTATATGATGGCGGCAGAGGGTAAATCATCCTTGATGTGGGAGCACTCTGGATCTTAGGTTTGTTGGAATAATCTCCTATTAGCGCAAGTCTTTTCATATTAGCTAATCCAACTTTATGCGCTCGTCTTTGCCTAGTTAATATGTACTTTCTAAAATATCCGTGGCTAAATGCCTGCAATTAAGGAAGTATCATTAAAGGTATATATATTGGCGTTACTTACTGTTACTTTTAAACTTATGAACGATTTTATTGAAAGAGATTATTTGAGAATTATATAGTAACTGGTTCCTAGGACAACATCGAATCATTACACACATTTCAGAGAGGGTTAAATTTCAATAAAAACCCCAAAACTCAAAGGAATGGCGTAAATCCGATCATAAATAATTTATAACAAAAGCCTACACACAGAAATGGTACTTTGCTGGTGGGCGGGTTGGAATAAAGTTTTATGTCGGATATTAATACCTATTACTCGCTCCAGCTGCAGCAGCTTTCATTACCGCCTAATAAGATTTTATGGGTCTCGTTACGCTTTAATTAAATCCACTAGAGAAGGCCGGAAATCGTTCAGGTAAACACGGTGCCAACAAAACAAATTTAAGAGGTGATACCGAAAGACTTCTGATCGAAATTTTCTCAAGAGAAAATGGGAGCTGTTACCAGGTAAAATTGTACATTTAAATTCGATTTAAGTGAGCTTATAATCGTTTGTTTGTTTGCTGTGCTGGTGGATTGTTACACTTTCAGAACATATTTACAAACAAGTGAGATACAATAGCGATACGTTTGCAGGGGTGAAGAGAAAATTGGATTATTTGTTGTTTTACATTTTCAGTTATTAAGAAATATGTAAGGGTGCCAGAAAGTAAATATCAATTTGGACCTTAAAATATTCTGTGCTTGTTAGTGAGTGTTGTGTGTTTTAATAATAATATTTCTAATTTAATAAAGTGTTTTCTAATTGCTATCATATTAAAGTACAATGAAGGAGACTAAGAAAGTTTGTTGGAACCGAAAATTGATTAAAGCTTTTGAGGTCATTAAGTCACACCTCTGCAGGAAAAAAACTGGTAACAACAATTCTGTTCGTAAGTACTTTACTAAAAAGTATTTAACGGCGATATACTTTCTATTAAATTTCAACTACTCCATTTACAGTGATCATCTGAATCCAGAATTCAAGAAAGAAAAATTTTAAAGTACCAGTCTCACAACACAACAACAAGTACTATCATTCTCAATTAAATTTCAAGAGATTTTCATTTCAGTTCCGACAGTAGAAGCACTTTACGACTTGTCTACCTATCCAAATGCCAATTAGTACCCATCTAAGACAAGTTTAATGAGCAAACTGATGTGATGCGACTGGGCAGAAATAATTTTCTATTTTCTATCTGTAAACGGATGGAGGTTTATCATAAAGAGCTCTTCAATTGTTGGAGAAGCGGCATTGATGATAATAAAATTAGATAAAATATCCAAGCAAAGGGGATGAGAATCTTGATTGAAGAGTTAAACCATTACAGATTTAAATTTTTATTGAATATTTAATCCCGTTCTACAAAAATCTGGAACGGAAAAATCGTTGACCTGATGAAATTAATTAAATATCAACAAAATTAGCACTATTAATCCATTTAATAGTTCCACTCTTGAATATATGTTTCATTAATAAATCATAATGCGTTCTACTCTGTATGTGTGGAATTCGTCACATATTTGCATAATAGAATCATCAATTGCGAAATATAACTGGATGCACCCTAATTTACTAATTAAAGTCAAGTTGAATTTAATTTGGGTGTTGTTGGCCGGTTTTGTTTAACCGCACAAATGTTCATCAATTCTCAGAGTAATTAGTTTTCATGAGCAATTTCAAAATAAAATATAAAATAATTTTAATAGGTGCTTGATTATATCATATATCAATTTTTTTTTAGCTTTTTATCCATACACCAATATTCTTCTTTTTGTCAAATTTACTATAGTAAAGGCAACAATACTTTAAATGTTTAATGGCAGTTGATTCAAAGCACAACATGTATGAAACCCGTTTAGGTTATGCTCGGATAAGATATCACGAAAGAACTTGACTCCATTAGCAAAACGAAAAATTCTCAAGTTTGATAGAAATAAAAAGATAACATTTGTGAAAATAATGAAAAGAAGAGGACCTATGTGACTGCCTTGCGGCACCCCAGGTAAATTGTCTACCTCCGTGTATAACACACCGCGAAACAGTACATGTTGGATTTGTTGAAATAAATAGAAACATAGACACTCAACCAAAAAATGATGTGACTGATCCTATCAGCTGCAGCATAATTCAGCTCCAACTGCGAAGGAGTCTTCAGAAAACTTCAGAAGAAAAGTGTGTCCATTCTTCGTTAAGGCAATTAACACAGTTAGGAAGAACTTATAGCTAAGAGTATTCGATAAAGAGAATTTTTGTTACTTAAAGGATATTACGTATGAGTTTTACAAGTGTTACAAGTGTAAGATCTTTGATTTGGGTGAAAGCTAAGAAGAAAGACCTCAGAACACTTCATTTATGTACGTCCCCATTTTTCTTCATTTCAAACACTAACAGTTCCCACGAACTTATCTCCCCTGCTTTCTTTCCTCTTCCATCATTATCCTTCTGTTGGTGCTACATAAATCCATTGTCTGCATAAATAACTAAAAAATATGTACTCAGTTGTGATTTATTGTACCTTTACAAACAGTGAGCAGTAACAATTTCCATCTAAAGCAATCTGAAATTATTAAAAGTAGATTATTGAAACCATTATTTTCCGAAGAGTGGTGCATCAATAAATTTCCTTCTCGTGCTTTACCTTTAAAAATAAAATCTAAAATAAATTCGTTTTTAAACAGAAAAGGATTTAAACTTACGTCTTATGTGGGTCATACTTTGGGAACTTGAACCCTTTAAATGGGACATTTTCCACTTGGAATGGATCTCTTACAAAATTTAATCATTTCCTCTTTCAGGATGACCCTCTTATCCTATCTACATTGCCTAACATACATAGACCTTTTTAACTTAGCAAAAAGTAGTCCCTTCAAGTGGGGCTAAGGAATACTCCAGGTATCATACAGGATCTATGAAATGTGTGAGCCTAACATACCTCAAGCAATAAAGTTGGAAAGTTATGGTCTTGTACGGATATTCTATGAGATTTCCTTTAAGGCTGTCCAATTTTCTTTTTGTTATCAGGTATATCCTCTTTCCATACATCTACCATAAATTTCCATACAAGGTAAGGAAGAGAATATTATGGATTTTTGTGATATTGAGCTCACAGAATTCGTAAGCCGAGAGGGAATAAATAACCAATGGAGGAGATAAGAGATTTTATAGTCCGATCAGAAATAATAACTTGGATAAGTTTGGTACATCATTAAAGAACGCAGCAGTTCGTGCTTTGAGCTGTTTGTTTAATTGAATTGCGTATTTTAGTTCGGCTCGTAGTGTTAGAAATGTTGATATGCTCCTCATTTTTCTGGGGAAGCATTTAGAAATATAGCGGAGGCGCAAAAGCTTTACGGAGAAAGATATCCTGGTGTACGTACGTACTATATCGGAACACCTTCGAGAATGTTTTTCTAAATTCTAAATTTCCCATTTTCGTCATGTGGTAAGTTTTCGGCTTTCCCGCCTAAACCCAACGGTCAATTTTGATCTTTTTTGTTTTTCAATTGTATATAAGAGTGCCATTAATAATAAACAATAAATATTACACACAATTTACTACCAAAAATGCCCCTAATTTAAGTGGTTATACCCAGTACTCCACCGTTAAGGGCTCGTACTTGCATTCACGTAAGTGGCTGACATATTGAGCACCTCCTACAATGATCCCATACTGATGACAATAACTTTTGAACGGGTTTAGTTATTGATGTGATTCTTCTTTTACTTGAAAGGCCTTATCCTCTTTTTAACAAATATTCATATCCTTATTACGCAAATTTTTAAGGAAAAGGGAGAAAATATCGAATTTTTACTTTGCTTTTCACAATTTTGAGTTCTAAATCTGTCTAGTTCTTAGAGTTGGTTGTGGACGGGTTCTACGTCCTTATCGTTATCCTGCGATGTCCTTGACAGACTAATGATGCTTTATTCGAGTACATGTTTCCTCAAATGCAGACGATTTTTAACTTGAAAAATAAATGTAACGGAATGGTTTTAGGATGGTCAGGGGAATGGAGGAGGGAGGGGGGGATAATGCCGATTTGTTAAGCACGCAAATGTGAAACAATATTAATTTCTACCAATATATATTCATTTAATCCTGCTTCCTCACATAGCACAATTTCAGTTTAAATAAAGAGTTCATAATTTAATGCACGACTGGAAACCATTCATCTCTTCCTATATCCGAATTCAGCAACGACGTTTAAAATAATATAATTCCAAAATATCGGTCCTTCTCAGTTCACTTCGTTCATGTTATAAATCACTGAATCCCTTTGGCTTTGAAGAATAAATTGAATGTCCATTTTCAAGTAATTATGGAATCCTCGGTAGGTTATGATAAATCGCTTAATTTAATTACTCAGCTTAGCGAACAATTTATTTCGACTCGGTGAAAGTTTTCTAAAAATTCGGATTCAATAGAATGCTGGCAGGAAAATATGACGCCATTGGATTTTGCCCATTAATCACTTCAGCTGTGTTAATTGATCTCTTTCATCAAGATTATAGTGCTTTTTTGTGTCAGCTCCCAAAAAATAATAATCGTTATGGAAATTCAGGAATATTTTAATAATTAGGCAGTCATTAGATTGATGAATTTATGATGCTTTTAAATAATTTTTAAGTGGCTTGATGTGGTCTTTATTTGCAGTATTAGCTAGCCAAAAAATTTGCTTTATTTGAACAATCTACATTTGTCAAATCTGATTTTTAAAGCCTTCCTCCATCCTTGATTAAAAGAAAAATATCTGTTGTACTCCATTAAATATCACTTTCCCTGGAAAGTCTAATGTGCTAACCATTCTTCCTAAATTTTAGGGATCTCATCAATTTTCACATTTCTGATTTCACTTCAAATCGAATTATTTATCCTTATCTCTTTTATCCTGATGACAGCATCCCGGAAAGGAGTCGAAGTGGTGCGGTAAGAGGATTAATTCTGGTACGGTAATGAAGGAAAACACAATCAAATTGAGCTCTGCTGTGATTTTCTCACATTACTGAAAGCCTTTTACTTTGATCCCTGAAACGTATTGAGGATTCTGGCGGATTTCTGTAGATAGGTAAGTGGTTTTGCTACCGTGGCATATAGAAATTATTCGCTGACGAATCAGGAATTGATTAAAAGTGGGAACTGATTCAAATAGGGGAAAAAAGGTCGAGATGGAAATGCTAGATTTTCAGAATTAAAATTTTAAGATTTTTTATCTGAGTTGCTTTTGGATTTTTTTTTTGCATTAGAAAAAGGGGTCGAGGTATAAAACTAATGCATTTATCATGTATGTTGTTTTTCAATTAGTGGGACTAAATATTACCATCCATTACCTATTCACTCATTATTGCATCGATGTTGTATTTTGTACATGAGATCTATTATATATTATCATACTATATCAAACGTTTTAATAGCTGGTTTCGTTGAGGGATTGCGGCGAACAATGCTGAAGATTATAACTATAAAGAACGTAAATGTTAATTTAATTAAAGTATATTTGAGAAAGGAAAAGGAGTTTTTGTATAAATTTTCGAATAATAAACCATTATTATTATATTTTATTAATTTTATTCGGACAAAAATTCAATACAACAAAAATGATGATATTCCCGGATATGGTATACGAGTAGCACATTCCTAGTGGTAAAATATGGGTGCGTATCCTGAATTCAAAATTACTGTGTTGAACACAAAGTTAAAATTCTTGGGACGGTCATTGCCAGACTCTGTTGGATCCCAGTACCCCTTGTTTTCTTGCTTCAGATACTATTTTTGACTCGTATTGCTTCTCCTCTTTTGTCGCTCGAATGCAACACCGCACAGGCGGCAAATATCGTCCCCTCACAGCCAGGGTGGAAAGAAAACTGAGGAATAAACCCTTCGATAATATCAGAAAATAAGAGCAGGATGGGATGAACTGGACTCTCTACCACCTCACCTACTCTTGCAATTTCAGTTAGGGCCGCACAATCGTCACAGGACTGTCAATGCTGGCTGGCAGCCAACTGCCGTATTTCCACGGAGTTTGGTAAGGATATAGAAGGATAGAGGATCCGAAGTTCGTGCCCTACATTGGAGGCCATTTGTTACGGTTTGTCTGAGTTTTTGATCTATTGGGACGGACCCCTGACATACGGGCCGGTTGCCGGATTGTTGATCGTACTGATGGTGCATTCGACGCAGCCCATCTGCGGCTCCCATTGATACACAATAATAGAATAGCAGTTTTTTTGATTTAGTATCTGACGAATAGCGAGCTCATTAAAATCGTAGTTTCAAAAAGGTATCGAGTATTAGCTTATGACAGAGGTTACGCGGTTAAGTTTTTTCTATTCACCCATTCCATTCGATTCTTTTTTTTCCCTCGTGGATAAGATGTCTTCGAGCCTCTCGAGAATTAATCTATCAAACAGTTGGCCGGTGACTAGGTGATTGACACGAGGTCTAGGGGTTGTTTCACTTTCGAGGTTAGTCGAGAGGTATACCTGGAGATAGCTGGCTTTCTTGCCTGGAAGATGGAGTTTTAGCATCCTGATCGGGAGGGAAATTCCGTTCGTTTTCGCGGGCGAATAGACAAGAGCCAGATTTTCCCAATTTTCTTATCTGTTCAATCCTACAGAATCCTTGAATCCTATAGATTGTCTTTTTTAGGATCGCCATGTCTTTTTTTTAATTACGCATAATATTCCTGAGAGTGTTTCCGGTGTGGCTTATCTGACCTTAAAGGTCCTGCATATTTTGGCATATTTTGGAAGGAAGAACCTGTAAGCTTTCTATTTCACCACCTGTTGATATATTCGGTGAATTATCTATTCTCATGCCCATAAGTTTGTTTGTAAATTTCTTCTTAATTTTTTTTCTTTTTGCAGTTCATTATCAACTATGTAAGTGGTGGCAACAGTACATTTTTTGCATTAAGTGAGAAAAATAACAAGAGTCAAATGCTTAAAGCTATCTGTACTACACTTCAATACCATTTCTGGTTGCTGCTTGTTGTTATGTCTGCCACATGCTTGCATAATATCTCCCAAACAAGTTAAAAGCTTCAGAACATCACATTTGTTCTATTTTATGACAATTGCATTGTCTTTCTGTATAGACACATTTTCATTTTTCTGCAGTTTTTTCGTTCTGCTGGCTTTTGGCACAAGCCACTCTGTCTGAATGTAAAGTTTTACAAAATCATCCTGTGAGGTTCCAGTTGTTAGAAAAGTGAAATTTTCGTATAATGGTAGATGGCAAATTTTTAGTGTTCCATTTTATGTTAGGTTGTTAATCAGTTTCTCTTCAAAAAAGTTTCGTCCATTTAATTTTGCAACCTTCTCTTCAAACTGACTCGCACGCATTATAAATAATTATGTACATTCATCCTTTGAGGGTAGTACTTGCTACATATGAAAGAATTAAACTGCCTGAAAATAAAGCACCTTCTGAATAGAATCACAGTAACCATATGTTACTGGTTTTAATCCTGTTCGAAGGATAAAATGTTTAAACAATTCATGATTCAGATCCGGTTCGAAGGACCAAATGTTTAAACGCAATCTATTGAATTTAAATTAGTGAGATTTTTCCGGTGGCAATTTCCCACCTCAATCCGGTCACTAATTGCCCCTTACATTAATCTTAATATACCAGTGGATTTAATCCTAGTAATTTAATAGTAGCCTTAAAAGTTAAGAATCCCATTCACAAAGCATTGCTGAAGGTAATCTAATAAAGGCATGCTACTTAGCAGCCCAAAACAATAATATGCCTCGGGTATATTAAAGGTAGATAAACTAATCAATGCATTTGATATTTGCACCCCTTGCAGGGAAATTAGCTTTTAATAGCCATTACAATTAGATTCGCTCTACACGAATTTAATATCTGAAATTTTCTTAAAGATTTATCAAAGTTAAACATTTTTTTTGCTGTGTCAAGCTTTTTGCTTTCAATAGGCAACAAACACAAAAATGACTGAAAGGTTCATAAGTACAAGGTCCTTTCGTTTGCGAAGACCGATAATAAAAAAAATATACCATTGTTGATCCCATTCTTGTATCCTTTCGGTAGACTAACCACAGAAACGTAAGTATACTTTAAAAAGTAGCGGTCTGTAAGATACGTATCTCTATCTCAGCTATTCATCATCTACTTTACTCAAAGTACGAACAATGAAGGCTATTGTCTACGATTTTTTTGTGTCCCCAATTCATGAGTACTTTAATTAAGGGTATACAAAAAAATGAATACTCTGGAGAATACTCTCAGATACGAGGGACCCAGCTGAATAGCCAGTAACGACCAGTACTTTTTTCTTGCCTTGGATGAAGTGATAATTCTTTTCAGAATGAGGTAGTTTTTGTTTCTGTAAAATAATCTGCAAAGTTTTGATAAATTTTTGGGATTAATTAAAAGGAAAAGCTAATAAGAACCGTTTAAATGCAGTTGTTCCGAAAATTTATTATATGTAAATTTAAGGATTGTGAAAGCTGTTTAGTCAAGCACCTGCAGGGATTTACTTTAATAAATTTATTCAAGTTTTTGTTTTTAGAAAATTTATGATTTAATGGAATATCTGAGTTTTGGGTGACTTAAATCCTTACTTAGCTTTCCTTTATAAGCTTCTTAATAGCCTTGACCATTCTTTTTTTGCATCCTTTTTATGAATACCACAAAATTCTAAATAGTGCTTGAAAAGGAGGTCACCAGCACATTATTAAGCAAAGTCCAACTTTACTGTTTGATGTGGTTTTAAAGGACCACCAACATTCTATTTTGGGGTATATCACAGACAGAGATTGATTTATCTACTTCACGGATTGTTCAAAAAAACGAATTTGGTGTGGGTTTCTATTAATTAATTCGTAGACTGGTCAAAATGTTTGGCAGTGGACATTTTTGTGTCTCATGTAGAGAGTTGAAATCAATGCGCCTTTTTAGAATTCTGCGGTTTACGGTAATTTCACTGCTAAAAACATAGTCTCATTTCTGGGTACATTATGAAGATAAAAAGGAATTACTGATTGTAAGCACAAAGCTCTTGGGCTTTTAAAAATTACCTTATTTGTCTTCTCCTACTTTTTAGTTGGATTTTAGTTATGGACAAAATGCAATAAGGTATTGTAAATCATAAGGTATCATGGATATCATATTAGAGTTATTTTCAACAATAGATAGGTCGGCATTTAACCAAGAATTATTGTTCAATTTAACTTTGGACTACTTTATCATAAAGCCACAGACATTTTAAAATTTCCAACACGTAAAAATTCCATACACGTGGCAAATATTCATCCTAATCGCTTTTTTATTACTTCAGCACATTTCTTAATGTGAAAGGTGGCAATATTTGTAATACTTTCTTATGCAAACGAGCGAACAGTCGCTATTTCAACAGTATTTAACCTCACCTTTACAGAAAATAAAATGAATATAAATCCCCGGTTTACATGCACGCATTGTATGTTATCCAAGGAGAGGAGTTAATTTAACATCACACGAGAACGACTATAATTTATTACTATTAAACTTCGTGAACACCTGATGCGAAGCATAATCCGCCAGGCGTTGTACTGTTCGCTCCACTTTTTTACTTATATACAACGTTGGTCGTTTGTTGTCATAAATTGAGTAGCAATTCAGCAGAACTTGCACGTGTGTGTGTCTAAGGTGAAAAGGTAATCAATAAAAGGAGCAAGACTGTCGCTCCGCTACGTTTACACCGATTACGTAAATTTCACTCATCAATCATGTCGTACCAAAAATATTACATAATTTGTTGCATTTACGGCCCCAACACTTATCCTTTCTCGAACAGAACGTTGGAGGACGATATACCTGTGTTATATAATGTGAAAATAGGCAAGCGGATAATATCGCTCCTTGATGGCCACTGAGTTGCCTTAAGTTATTCGGAGGTGAAAAACAGATTTTCTCAGTTCAACGGAAAACTATTTAAGTTGGGAACTATAAGTTTTAGCACCTCGGTAACCTCTAGCTCTTTGTTCTTAAATTAAATTGTAATTATCGTAAGAAATCTTAACGGAAACTTTGTCTAAATGTCTAGAGGAATCTTGAATCTGCTACCAGGTGAATACCAGAAAGATGAGATAATATCTAAAACTTGACTCGTTTACGAGGAAACTTCTTAATTTCGTCAGGTTTTGACAGTTTTAGTTATTGCAGACAGTTTCTAAGAAAGTTTCCCTTAAGTACGTGTCACTTGGGGTGTGAAATCTGATGAAGCAATTTAACAATGATAATCGCATTCATAGAAAGCTAAGAAAGTCATCGCCAGAAGTTGCAAAAGTTCTATGAAGAGCATCTTTCCTATTCAACTCACTTAAGATTTCGTTGAGATATCGTTGCAGGGAATTGTAATAGTTTAAATTTGGGCGAAAAGGTAGCTTCAGATCTCAATAGTTTTCTTTATGACTTGTACCTACCGAAAAGCAAAGGTTACACTTCTTCTGATAATGGCAAAAAATTGATGTAATACATTGGTGACGAAATGATAACATCAAGTATCGATTCTTCGGGTCATCGATTAATTGTGGATTATCTTTTATTGGACTTTTAAATCGTTGCGTCCGTAGACATTCTTCTGAAGAAGGTTTTAGCTTAGCTCATTTTAGGAAATTCAACATTACGAGGATTCATATCGGTTTTTATTTTTCTACCGAATATGAGTGCCATGTGTTCATGTGGAATGAATGGTGGCATCTGGTATACTCTTAGGCTCTATTCTCTTTCCTTTTTTCGTTAAGATTGGGCTTGGCATTATAAGGCTTTTCTTAAATGTTTCTATAATTCATGGTATTCCACAAAGTGAAAATTGGAAATGTTATATAACAAATTCAAGGGGATCCCATAGCAGCTTTTGTGGTGGTTTAATGATAAAAAAGGAGTTCTTTGTGTATTGCATGTTATTAGCCGTCAGGATGAGAATGTAACCAAGATTGCATGCTATGGAGAGATACAGTCATAGATGTGGGTAAGATCCTGTGAGAGTTACCATATGCATAATACCGTCTGGTGTTATCCGACGAGTAGAAAAAATTCACATAATCCTGAACTGAAAAAATTCTAACTTCTCACAAGCTTCAATATTTCACATACAATAAAAGCTGTTATTTTAGTTCTGTGAACTGTGGGGCTCATTTTTGGTTGTTTATACTATAAGAAAAAAAAGTCGCTTATAACAAGCTCGTTAGGTACATCGAAAATTTATTATAGAGAACTGCAGATATTGATTCGACCTCAACAAGTTTTAATATAGCACGTATGATGGTTTGACTACTGCAAGCTCCTTTTAATATCTTGAAATGGTAGCAAATAACTCCTCCAAGAACAAAAACAATAGTGCCGTTCAAAACAAAAATGCTATCACTTTCCTTACATCACTTTTTTAGCTCTGAAAAAAATTTCACCTGAAATCTGTATTCAAGTACTAATGGAGAGATAATTGGAAGAAAATATGTGGTAATCTATAGCACAAAAAATATAATTGGGTTGTTATATATGTAATGTTGTGAAGTAGGGGAGATTAATTAAATCATACACAATTAGAGGTCTTTACAAGATTCGTTACTAGAGGCGTTGGTTTACTGCTCACTTCAATTTATGCAACCGGGTCCACACATAATGTGAGCAATTATCGAGGGGTTAGTGTCCATAAATTAATATGTGTGTATTATACCTCATTATGCTAATATGATGGATAAACTGACGGCATTAACCAAAATGCCACCATACCAAAATAACTTAATGTAAATACATTTTGATGGAAGTTAATTAAATACATTATAAATCAAGGTTGGAATAATCCATAAATGGAAGTGAGATGCGGTCATTAATTTATTACACAGTAGATATGTGAATTTGGTAAAGTATCAAGTATGAGACAAAAGTAGTTGAAATGCAATTGTATATGAAATAAAAAGAGGGAGCCAGTGGCTCGGTGGTTAATGAAGTTTCTAATAGTTGATGGGATCTCGGGTTTGAATTCTACTGGAATCACGGTTTTTCCGCTGGTAGATGTAAAATCACTGGAAATCATAGAGTACTGCAACGACTAAATGACTAGAAATCCACGCTATAATCAGTAGGTCTATCTATGTGCAACATTTGCTAAGAACTAGACGAGTTTCTTATCGAGCCTATGACCCTAGTCTGTTGATGTTCAATAATAAATAGCACTCAAACCAGGACAGGACCATACAATTTTTGGTACGGTTTTAAAACTTTCCTTTTATATTTTTTCTCCATTTTTTAAGTAAACATCGGGATCCTTAGATTTGCCGTGGACCTGAACTTTAATTGCAACATAAGAGTCAGAGGGTCCTCTTCCAAATCCCATCTTCTTGTGATATCCTTAAAAGAATTTCTAATTTTTCGGGATTTTTGATTTTTGGATTGAACATTACTAATTGGGATTTAATATGGATTCTGTTACCAGGTTTTCGGTGATTGATATAACATTTTAATTTCCAAGTCTCGATTTTCACTCCAGAATTGAACTTGTTTACCTCCAATACAACGCACATCCCTAACACGAAAACAAATAATCATTCAAACATTTGATTGTTTTTCAAAATAGAATTTTCCTATAGTCCCCCCCCAAATGGGACTCGAAGGCAATTCATTAAGGCATCAATTTCAGTAAACGAAATAGGTTCCCTGTCTGTGATATTTTGGAACATTTAGACAATTCAGTGGCATAAATTTGCAATCGATTGAGAAATTATCTCTATTTGCTAATGTCTGGCGGCCTGTAATCTGATAAATTCGTTATCGTCGCTGACAGGCAATTTCGCTTCTCACTTCAATTTCTCGGAATTGATTTGAAATTTGTGCGAATGTAAACGGCTGTTTTAATATTATTTAATTTTAGAATTTCGTTAGGTTATTAATTGTGCTAATTGGAAAATTGATTTGTGGATATTTTGATGCTCTTTTAAAATATGTTTCAGGAAGAAAATTTATGGACATGAGTGATATCTCTTTACATTTTACCATTTAAACACTAAATTCCAATGAACTCTATATTTTAAATTTGGCTATACTACTACATTTATTTGTTTGATATTTTATCGTGATGCGATTCATATTATAAAGCATAGTGCTAGCCATAACTTCGATTTATTGAGGAAAATTGATTTTGATGAAATCATTCTCCTCGGTGATTTTAATTTGCCCAACCTTTCACCCACTGAATCTTAATTCCTGGATGCATGTCCTTCCTTGGGATTGCACCAGCTGAACAATGTTGGGAACGTCTTGGGCAGGTAGTTGGATCTTATTTTCTCCTCTGACTGCAGTAACATAATAGCTGAACCGAGTTTGACTATTTTGTTTACTGTTGACCCTCATCACCCTCTTTTAATACCTTGTCTGTTATGGGACAGAACGACTTTAAAAAAGCAAACCTTACAAACTTCTCGAATAGAGTCGCCTCCATCGATGTAACAGTGGCATAGATACTGACGTTAACATGATTTACGTCAAGATTTTCGAGGCGTTTACCCCCTGCTCTCCTTATGAGCATCAAAGAATATTTTCTACGTGACTTTCATGGCTTAACAGAGAGCTGAGAACTTTGAAGGATAGAAAGAATAGGCTTTGGAAGGCATTTCTCAGAATTAAAGACCCTTTGGACCACCAAAAGTTTGCTGTGTGTCACAATGATTCCAAGGCTAACTCATCCGCTCTCTATGAGGAGAATATTATCAATATTCGTGGCAAATAATATGGTGATCCACGCACCATATTAAGAGGAAAGCTGATATTTATCCCACAACCTATGTCTTTGGATGGGCATTCTAGCAGTGACACATATGTTATCTGTAATATGTTTGCCACATTTCTCGAAAGAGAGTTTCGTCCTTCGGACTTTGAATCAGATATTAAGAATTTTACGCACATTGACGACCATCCATGTATAGCTGATTTATCTTCCTTCATTTCTGATGAAATCACTATCGCTCATATTGACGAGGTTGCCTTTGATTTCACTGCGAGTCCTGACAGCATACCTCCGGCGGTGGTTAAATCATGTTCCGAAGCTTTGTTTAGTTCTTCTGCGCATTTTTTTCAAAAGTTTCTTAGTAGCGAGTGTTTTCCAAAAAACCTCTACAAAACCTCTACAGTACCTATTCACAAAAAAGGTAATAGGAAAAAAAGGAATTGTCCTGTATACCTAAGCCGCCGAAATCGATACTTCATTCCCACAACGTAAAAGTGTTCTCTTGGCTGCTCAGCATGGTTGGGGGTTATAGAGGCCACAACTGGTGTGCCTCAGGGTTGTCATCTTGACCCTCTGATTTTTGCCCTTTCAATTGACGATATTGCGCATCTTTTGAGCAATTAAAAGGTGTTAATTTATTCTGGCGACATGAAGATTTTTTCCTTCATAAATGATCTCAGTGAATGTGCTTCCTTTCAGGAAGACTTGAATACGCATACCAAGTATGGAATCCTTCTTACGCTGTCCAAATCGGAAGTATTGAGTCTTTTCAGCACCAGGTTCAGCAGATTTGCGCTTAGAGACTTTCCTTGGAACGACCTTATAGTTGTTCCACCGTATCCGGAAACACTTAATCTTCTTGGTATGGCTTCTTTGAAGAAGCGGCGATATAGTTTTTGTCCGCCAGCTCCTGAACTCTAATATTGACTCTTCGGAGCTCCACGGTAGGGTGTCGTTTAGGGCTAATGCCTACAAACTGTGAGATGGCCCTGTTTTGCATATTAATTTCTCTAGAACTATCTAACCTTTTCGTGGATAGAATCTATAATAGGTATACTCCAATTATGAGGGATAACTTCCTCATCCCACACTCAAAATGGAATGCCCCAGAGGACAGGACCATCCTTCTTTTAAATTTTATGAAGTATTAAGGTTTACATGCGGTATTATTTACTGGATATACCTACGAGTAGCCTCTGTTGCCGTGTTTTCGATATTGTTAGAATTTCGTAATAGACTTTCCTGCATATTTTTAATTTACTTTAAAATACAGTTATACGTTCTATTTTTTCACAGTAATATTAAGTGTTTCTGTTTCGATTTTTAGGCCATTAAAAATCGAGTTCAAAGTTGTGAGAAAAAGCACAACACGAAAGATTTAGTCAACTTTTTTGTGGTGTTAAAAAGTTTAAATGAAATTTGGTTATTACTTTTTATTGTGGCTTCCAAGATTTCCTGTAAGAAGCGTTTTTTTTTGCAGCTGTTTAAATATCAAATTTTTACTCAATCCAAAATTAAATTCTATAAAGAAGAATTAGAAGAGAATTAAGAACAAAATTTTCTGGGTTGAAAATGGCCAAGTAATTGAAGCTGGAAAGTAATCAGAAGGGATAATAAAAGTTTTCGATTGAAATTTATGCTGACAAGGCAGGATAAACAGCGAACTTTCCTCAGTTGGTGTGATGAAAATTGTTTTTTTCTTCTCCTTATTTCAGGTTGAAACTTCAGAATCTCCTGTGTGAAATGTTTTTGTAAAGTACAATTTAATATGACTTTTATGTCTTTCAGTTTTTGGGAGTTTTAACGAGATTTTAACACGGTTAACAAATTTTGTTTGCAATAAATTCTACGGTTCTCTGTTTTAGCAGGGATTCAATGTGAGTTAAAGGATTTCATAGTTCATAAACACTTTCCAACTAACTATTCCATTATTTTAGTACCGAGTAAAATATAGGACAAAATCTTTCAAATTTGTATTTTTTGCTCGTTAAAATGGGTAAATAAAAGTCGAATAGTAGAAATTCCAAAACTCGTAGAGTAAATATAAATAAGAGAAATGGTGGCTAACATAAGTGGTTGTTGGATCTGTTGGAGCTTTACAAAGGTACTCCGCAAATAGCACTTATCTACAATCTTACCATTGAGCTGAATTCCTTTCAATGGGGATATTTTTGTGTACATTCTCCAGACGCTTTTGGCAAGGAAGGAAGGAAGGTTGGAAGAAGTTTCCATAGCTAGGTCTTTTCAAAGAAATGTGAATATAAATTTAAGTTGCTTGGATTTATTTTTAAGTGGAGTATACCTTATAAAATAAGATTATTTCATGAAATTTTTACCGAAATATCAATTTCGTTATAAATTTAAATGTTTTTGACTAAGTGAATTTAGCTTTACAAATGTTTTTTTTATATTTTTTATATCATTTAGATTTATTCCTATGAATGCTTTAAAATTATTATGAGCTTTTGTGTTATTACTTGGGGCCAGATGTAGGCCATGGTACAATACAAAGAAGATGAGGTATGCTCACACTGAACGCTCCGAGATTTTGTGACGTAAGCATTTGTCCCTTCTTTACTATTTTGCACTTGTTTAGTTTAAATAAAGTATTTCGATTTGTATGCGGTCACATCGATGAAGGATTTTAAAGTAAAGCTCGGGCTTTGTAGCTTTGTAGGTAGTTTAAAGATTGGACACCCGTGTGGGATGCTAAATCCAGAGAGATAATCCCTAAAAGCAAAATGCTTCTTTGTTTCAACTGCGAAGAAAAGGGATATAGACGCGGCAATTGCGATAATAAAAAGGGGTCCCAAATGTTTTAAGAGTGTAGATTTTGGACACAGGTCTCGCGAATACTGAGTGAACGTGCAATTTTCTAAAGAAAGTAAAGTTGAATAGTTAGGAACTAATGGCCCTAATTGACACTGGTAGACAGTGATTCGAACTGATGGCTATTTCAAAATTGGTGTACCTTTACTGTCCACGTTAAGAGGGCTCTCACCAGAGTCAAATTTACATTGGGATCATTTGAATGTAGTGTCGTAGTGATGCACCTTATCAAGGACACATACTTGCACGCTGCGATGGTGGTGCTGATAGATATATGCGAAACATACATAAGGAGAATTGACCATAATGTAAATTTTTGTTTTAACATCTTAAAGGACTTTTTTTTATACATAAATGTAGCGAACACATCATACGGACACATTAGAAGACACACAATAACAACACACAAGAAAAAATTGTTTCAGAGGTAGAGTTGGAAATAATCCTAAAGAGTGATATTCCTATCTACCAATCCAATCCAATCATTGTTTGGTTCCATACTGAAAATGTTACCCAAATTTTTAGCTTATACAAAGTAACGAAGGTGGATCCACATGATCGATACAAGGTAGGAAAGGTAAGAAAGAGCGAAAAACAAGACGAAGGCATTCCATTGGGGAAGAATAAGAAGATGTGCAAATTCCACTTAAAAAGAACACGATGATATTCTAAGGAAAAGGAAAGATAAGACGAAAAATTTCTACGCAAGAAGTTGAAGGAGTTCTACTCAAGAAGAAGAATACGAAGATGTTTTTCTGAAAAGGAAGAAGAAGAAGACGGATAAACTCGACTATAAAAGAAGACCAAGAAATTCTTCTTGAAAAGAAGAAGAAGAAGGAGTCCCACTGGGAAAGAAAAATAAGGAAAACCTCCAATGAAGTGAAGAAAATTTCGTGTCTTATTCACAGGGTCAACGAAAACACAGAATTTCTGATTGTAAGAATTTAAATTCCGCGCGCTCTAAAAATCCAAATTCCGCGTGTAGTCGTCAGGAAAGAAACAAGAGATTAGAAAGAAAGAAGTTCATTATTTATTATATCCTAATTTAAAAATAGTGCCGATGAAATTGTCTCGATGAAAATAGCTGTTTTATTTGATTGATGGATAAATCAATTGTTTTTTGACAAATGTTGCAACTGGAACTGTTTATTTAAGTGGTTTGCGAGATCCGGTAGGATTCAAAGCAGGAAACTTATTAATAAAGAGCCACCATACCATCCGCTGAGCTATCGCATATCGTATATCATGAATTTCGAACCAGTTAATTGTTGCAGACATTCTAACTTGAGACCTTATAAGCAATGAGCCTCTGTGTTACTTACGGACCCACAAACGCCAGTGTTGTCGATAGTAATGTCTTAAAAATTAAATTTCTGTAAAAATTCAATTTCTATAGACTTTTGAATTATTGAAAAAAAACCCAAGTTTTCTCCGTTTCTGAGATATTCTTAAAATAAAAAAAGTAAAAGCTTTATCATAACTATTTAATATATTACGGAAGATATTGGTATTATTGAAGATTACCGCAGTTAAATAAGAGGACTTTTTAAAACAAATTACTGAGATATTAACCAAGTGGTATCTACGTGTTGTAGAGAGCGGAAGGCTTAATGAATAATAAAAAAATTGGATATATAAGAAAGATACTGCGAAAAATTTTGAACTTTTAATTGTTGGATAATTTTAATAAAATATGCCCCCAGCATCACACTAACTTTAATCCCCATTAAATTTCTTAACTATTTCTTCTGATAAAAAACATTAAAATTATGTAGAAGACATGTGTGTGACAAATGCGCCCACATAATTTCACCTTTCTTCGCTTTAATGTGTTTTTCAAAATTTTATCAGACCAAACACTCGTACGTTTTTTTTTGCAGAAAATGCCCTTCCGGTCTGCTAAAATTTGTCATCTGAAAGGAAATATGCTGGAATTTGAAGGAAATAAATCGCCAACGTACTTTGCGATGAATATTCCTTTCAGGCATTCTTTGCTCCGCCAGTTCCATTTATCACGTGTGGAAATTTTTTGTTACGACATAATAAATTTTTCCCATTTAAAGCTATCATCCAATAAGGCAAGATGTATGATGTGTGAATATCAAGAAAAAGGAACCTACACAGGGCAAAATATTTCACAAGCTGTAGGTTTGAAATTCGAAGATAATAGCCATGTTATAAAAAAAAAGCATCATTTCTCCCCCCAAGCTGTTCCTATTATATTTCCGGAAGTTGTTATCTCCAGTCATTTATTTAGTTCAAAGTATTTTCTTACGTGATGTAATTAAAAGTGATTTTCCAAAGCATGAGGAAGTCAGATTTAAGTAATACCTAAAAAGGCCATCAATAAAATGGAAGATGCCAAGCTCTTGGGACTAACAACAATTTCTTGCTTTTATATAAATTACTCTCTCCTTTCACATGTATGTATTATGAAAACTGGAATCTCTTAGGATACAAACATTTCAAGTTTGGAACTCCGGATAAGAACCAGCTATCCTCCTGAGACCAAAAGATGGGGCCAACATGCTTAGGTTCAAAGTACTAAGGGCCGAAAGTTTAAGACTCGATCTTTGGGTATTCCTATATTATATTGTTATGTTGTTATGTTGTTCAAAGTAACGATAAGCATTCTCATTTCAGAAATTTTAAAGCTAATAACCGGAACATAAATTAAGATGTATTACCTTAAGAGAATTGAGCAGAAGGCCTGAGAGATTGGGAATATCCACTGGTCTCAAGGTATCTTTGGAAAGTAATATTTGTGAGGATATGAGTACCGGAGCATGGTATGCTAGTAACTGACTTAATCATCATGTTATTGTTGAAGGCTTACAGTGTAATTAATGACTTTTGCTTCCAGTTTTGCGCGATATAAAAGATGGATTGGGCTTTTTGTTGATAGGACCTTTTATCATTGGAACGAGGCACGAAGCTCCTACACACTTCGGTTTTTTGCTTTAGACTTGAATGGTTCGGGACCAGCTAGAAATTCTTCATTCCAGACTTCACCAAAAGATTTTGCCCACACAATGAAGCAAAAGTCCCTGGTGTGTGGCTGACTTCAGGCCAATATGCGTAATAGTATCATCTGGTCAGTCAGAGTCAGAGTCATTGTCAACTTAAAAGAGGATATCAGTCTGTGAGAACGGCACGAATTAGTAAAGTCGCAGTAAATACGAGTGGAGGAAGCGGCATTACATTTAACTGGAATATCTCTAGAAGACTGAGTAAAGTCAAGAAACAAAAAATAGTTTAGGTTGTTGTACTACCGTCGGTGAAATACTCCAGTCGAAGTCGCACTGGACTCCGAGACACGCTCCACTTCAATTATAAATTTCAAGTACACAAATGGAGTTTGTGTCCTTCTGCTTTAAGGGAATTTATCAATTTTTGCTGGCATCCAATCCAATTTGCTATTTTTTACAATTCTTTAACTTCCAGGATGTCACTTGGTAGATTCTTCTTTTAATTTCAATTTCAATTTCAATTTATTGTACAAAGGCAGTACATAAGAATCATAATTCTTTACTGTACATTTTTAAATGACACAAAAGAAGCCCAGGAGTAAATATTAAAACTAATTATAAGAAAGTGAATTTACAAAAAGTTATATATA
>QYTT01084273.1:22434-36487 GCA_006980735.1 Dasypogon diadema
TTGTTGAAGGCTTACAGTGTAATTAATGACTTTTATTTCCAGTTTTGCGCGATATAAAAGATGGATTGGGCTTTTTGTTGATAGGACCTTTTATCATTGGAAGGAGGCATGAAGCTTCTACACACTTCGGTTTTTTGCTTTAGACTTGAATGGTTCGGGACCAGCTAGAAATACTCCAGTCGAAGTCGCACTGGACTCCGAGACACGCTCCACTTCAATTATAAATTTCAAGCACACGAATGGAGTTTGTGTCCTTCTGCTTTAAGGGAATTTATCAATTTTTGCTGGCATCCAATCCAATTTGTTTTTTTTTACAATTTTTTAACTTCCAAGAAGTCACTTGGTAGATTCTTCTTTTAATATTTTGGAGTATTCAAATAATTGTGGAGAAACATTCGATATGCTTTTCAACCAACTTTTTTTCGAGTTCTGTATCTGCAGATGAATTTTATACAATTTTTCAAAATTAGTAGATACTTATAACGAATAACATATATGATTCGATTTGTCCGTTAATTTCAAATATTCCTACGATTTGATAGAAGAAGTAAATTTTTATGTAGGTACTTCTATTCACTTCTATCTAATTTTTGGAATATCCTTGTATAAGATATTAATTTCAAATTCAAAACCGAATAACATACAAGAAGTGTTCAAAGGTGATTTCATATATCAGAGAGCTTTCCACTCTGGTAGCAGCAAATTATAGTGTTAAACATAATTTAACTCCATTACAGGGTGGCTTGCCGCCTTTAACTTGCAAATTTTCCTAATTTAGTTGGAATATGGACCAAACTCGTGGACAGAGAACTCAGTGCATCTGTTTATAGTGGTTCAGTCAATTGTGTATTTTCTCATATACATATATGTGGCAATTATACCACACTTCTGTACATAAACAGAGCAAAAACATAATAATGTAGTTGAAAATTAATTGGGTTGTAATCAAGGCAGTTCTAATGCCATTGCTACAAATTTTATGTATGATGACCGCATGAAATCACTTCTTTTTAGAAAACACAATCAGCAGGGATAATCAGGTTTTGGGTGCAATTTGTGGTGGGGAAATATAATTAATGGGTGAATAGGAAATAGAGTGAAAATGAAGTGAGAATCAAATAGTATTAAGTATCTGTGCATAAGTCGGTCGATACGCATTGCCTGTATGTTTAATACAAACATAAAATTAAATACTTGACTAATCTTATACTCTGACCTTTTTGCCATTTACTTGGGCAGCTGAGCGCGAGACATACCTTTCCTCCAGTGATCTAGTAAAATTTCGTGCTCTTGTTGGAGCTATAACCTGTCTAGGACAGTCTTACTTCGGAGTATAAATGTGAAAGCCCTTTCATCTTACATAATGCGGATTAATACCTCTTCCTTCTTTGAGATATCCTTAATAGAGTTTAGCTACGCTCAAATTTCTACTCATTAGTAAATATCAGAAACGATATTTGGCGAGTTCAGCACCAGATCACAGGGTGTTTACGAAAATTTACAGAGGAATCGGAGAGTTTGGGACCCGAGAGGTAGAAATGTTCATCAATAATCGAGGAAATTTCTAAAATTCTTGATTGAATATGGCAAATTATTATATTTTCAAAATATCTTAGACCCGATGCTAGTTTTCTTTAAAGTAAAACCCAAATCAAATTTTTCTCGATCCTCAGCTACCGATAGACCGATCGTATTTTTATTATAGCTAAAATATCTACGAAATATCTTTCCTTTTTATAACGATGACAAAATTATGTTTTATTAGTAAATTTGACATTTTATCTACAGGTTTACTTTAGATTTAAGATTTAATTCATATATGTGAGACACGCAATATATTTTCTGTTAGATAAAATCCAAAAGTATGCTATTTTTCGATGTGACGATGTCACCAAGTATCGATTCACTTGAGCCTCGACTCATTCTTCAATTCAAGTAGGAATGTTTTATGAAAAATTTAGCCCAAATATTTACTCTCTGGTAATAAATGTAAATTCCTGTGATTTCTGTTGCCCAGAATATTGCACGTCCTTATATTTTGTACGTATGTATTTCTCTGATTATAATCAGCTTTCCCTTTCTCTTATTTTATTTTCCTGGAAAAGTTACAGGGCGCCATCTGGGTGTTAACTACATTACAAATAAAAACATATTTAACAGATTTATTTTCGGATTATTAACCAATCCTGATAAGAGATTTACGATGTACATACAATCTATAATACCATTCAGTTAGTTATAGTCAGTGGATTATTAAATTTCCTGGACATCCTTGTGAACGGAAAAAGCAATATCTACTTCCTGATCCTGCAACATGAAAAAATTTTAAGAGTTTCCGATGTGCTATAAAAAAGTTTCTCTGGACTTGTGCAGTTACCAGTAGATTTCATGTTCCGGAAATTTATAGCGACCAACAAGGAGCTTTTCAAAGAATTTTTTATTGGTTCATTTTACTGCCCTGGCCAAGGCGTTTACAAACTTTTTATATGATTTTCCTTCGTTTTATTGACTTTAACCCAATTTCTTAAGTGAAATGGAATGGCCGTCGAGTTAGAGGTTTGGCGGATATTTGCATATCTCGTCTCGTGGATGTTATTTTGGTTATTAAAGAACTTGTGAGTTATATAGAGCAACATAAAAAGTTTCATTTTAACGATATATATATAATTAGATAAATAACGAAATTAAAGAAATGTATAAAAAGGGGGGAAAACAAGTAACAATAAGTATTTATTCCTCCGAACCGGTATTAAAGGAAAGTAATATTAGGAATGAAGTTTTGATCGTATATTCCCCCAGCAATATAATGAACATTTTAACATCTGCACATCCTTCATACTCAATATATTATACCTCGGTAATATTTAAACTCACGAACGATATTCGTTTAGCGCTGCTTGACTTCTCGAAAACCTTGAATATGGTCAACTATTACCTCATAAATTTGGATTTACCAATTGCATGAGAAGACTCGCTTAGCCGTATTTGGAGGTAGATTTTAATGAGTTTCCTGCAATGACCACACATCAAGTTTGCTAGAAAAACTTTTCTAACGGTGTACCTTAGGGATGAATTCTTGGACCACAACTGTTCGTCTGAATTATTGGGTATTGTAAGTAGAAAGTAGTTTTGGACGTCATATTGTTACTTTAAGACTTTCAGAGAGTTTCCAACAAAACTAGACTCACAAGTCTAAGAGCACAAAAATTTAAGAGCCGCTTGACCGTCTGATAAGATATAAATATTGATTCTCCACAAACCTTTCTGAATTGCATCAGCACAGGATTCTATTGCCTAGATCTCTGCTTGGAACATAATTGGTGTGTATTATTCTCCTGAACTTCATTAAGGATTCTTATCTGACTAGTTCTGCCAATTGGTAGTAGAAGATCAAGTGTAATAAGCCAATGTACAGTGAGCGCTGCCTCCTACTAATGCTACATAAGTGTCTATACGTCTTAAAATTGCCAGATATGACGACAAAACCATTGATTTATGCCCCCAAGTTTTTCACGAGACTATTATGGCTTTATCCTTGACTCAATTCAGTTGAGAGTTCAAAATGAGTCGCTAGTCTAGAATTAGGCATAAGTATTTGGTCTCTTTTGAAAAGTGAATGGTGGTTCCTCCAAGGATTAGAGCTTTCTTCTTCTTCTAAAAGGGATCAAAACTGTTTTTGTGGGTTGACTTGGAGGTTCATGCTTACCTCTTAAAACAACAACTACGCAGTCTTCGCAATCCTGCAGTTCGTAACCAGTATTAGTTATTTTTTGAATTAATTTATCGACAATGATCACAATAAAGGGGATAGAATTCTCCTTTGGGGATAACCGCGGATGCCTCTTGTACTTTGACTCTTTCAAACTTCGCAGTATTGTTCTAGCTGTAGAAAATAGCTCTAATTCCTAGGATTACTGAGGCTTCTAGAGTTCTACTATTGAATGTCCGCTCTATCGCTTCGGAAGAGGTATTGTCCAAAGCTCAAGGAAATTGTGTAAGGTGTCTATTTTTGTTATTGAACATATTTTCTAGTTTAGAGAATAGTTTGTATTAGGCGCCTAAATTATATTGGGATTTAGTAGACTATTTTAGGTTTTTTTTTTCTTCAACCAAGCCTAAAAATTATTGCACTTGCCGTTTTGCTTTAGGTTTACTATTTACAAATAGTTGACCCATATCACGAATAACCAATACAATGTCCCTTTCTAAGAATTTTTGAAAGCTTTGATCTGATGTACTTTTATTTGTTTAGTGTCCCGTATAAGAAAATTAGATTGAAGAGTGGCTATTTTAATCATTTTAGTTCGTTAAACTCTACCACTTTAATACCTTTCATTAACATTAAAGTTTTGTGTGAAGGAGCTTATAATGATCAATACTTGCGCAACAAATTCCGACATAAAAGCTTTCACTACGATTTTAATTACATTGCAATGCATGTTCAACTGTACTTGAAATGCTTCACGAGATTCGTAGTTACCAAGTCTCTTCCATTTGCACTCCTTTAACCTCGACTCGACTGAAACGAATCCTTCCTCAAAAAGGAGAGCTGAAATTGTTCTACTTCAACATATTTTTAAGGACTCGCAGCAGCATGGTAATGACATCTATTATACCTGAGTTTATCTCAATTTAAATTGGTTCTTTCACCGGAAAATATTTAAGTTGAAGACGATTGCATAGACGATGAAAGAGCATCCAGATTTCTACTACCTCAAAAATATTAATAGTGCAAAAAATTGCTTATGCTTTATTATTATTTATTATTCACAAAAGCGAAGAGTTTTCAGTGACGTATTAAACAGAATAAAAAAATATCTGTGAACAAGTCTTTGGACACAAAAGGGACAAAAGAAATAAATATGCCAGGAGGATTTAAAAACATTTAACTCATTTTGCTGTACACGAAATTCAATTCTGCTGAACTTAAAACAAATTTAGCTTAATTAGCATTTCAGGAAAATAACACAATTTGTTGACATGATGACCTGAAAATAAATGTTCAGATTAAGGACGAGAAGAGGTAAGTGTCGGTTCGGAAAGGTGAAAAAGGACAGTGTTGGAAAATACTTCTTGTCGCACAATTTAAGCTGAAATTTCTCCTATTAAAGGCGAGGTCGTATCCATTTATATGCAAATGTTGTAAATGGAGAAAGACGGTTGCATAAAGAGTATCTGTTAATTTCCAGTAATATCTACTTGGAGGAAAAGCTAAAATGCTAAAAGGTGCAAAGAAAAAACTAAAGTTGGTGTATTAACGCGTTTAATTTTTAAAGGGGTTCATTGCATTTTTTTCAAATTTAATTTTTTAACTTTTAATGTGTGCAGTGTTCTGGTATAGCTACCTAAGTTTTGCATGGAAATTGGAGGAATACATTTGTTAGTAACATCAAGGTAAAGAAATGCACAGAAAAAATGGAAAGAGCAATATACTTTTTCTCCTATTTTAGTGTGGTTTTAACAATTCTCTGAAGTTAATGAATATGTTTTTTGGTGTAAATAGAATAATGTGAATAATCTTAAAATAAAGGAAATAATGTGAATAATCTCGAAATAAAGGACAAAAGCTATGGAAATGAAAGTCAGACTTAAATATAGTTTTTAATGAAACAAATTTTAGGTTAATCTTGAAAAATAAAACAAATTTATTTCGTATGGCATTCTAGTGTGTACTATCTGTTTATTATGCAAAATATTTATTTTTCTGATAAGATCCTTCTCGTTTCGCACCCGGATTGCAGTGTCGAATATCCTGTGTTCACTCAACTTCTAGTTACGTATATCCCTTTTCTCAACGTATTTGCAGGATATAGATCTGATTACTGTTTTCAATTTGTGTGTACTGCTTTTTGAACTTATATAGGTATGAAAAATAAATCTAAGTACTTACGTTTGAATTTCGTTTTATTGTTAACATTTTTTAGTGCAATGTCATGTAACTCCAAAAGAGTCTATAAACCTAAAATACATGCAAAACTATGAAATTTAAATGTAGCACAAAATTTAGCTATAAAAAATTTATTTCGCGTTGTTTTATTAGAGCTTTATGGTATAACAATTGGTATTTGCAACATGATCCTTCTAACGTTGCAATTAACCTAACCTAGCTTGTGGTTATCTATTATTATCCTTCATTATTGTAAATAAATAAATGAGAAATAGAAACATGTATAGGTATCGACTGCCAAATTTTGAGAACCCTCAATATTATTTTGTATATTTTGTAACCTTCTTTGGGATGATACATTTGTCCTTCATCTCCCCTTTTTTTTATTTTACCCACAAGCACTGGGTAAAAATTTTCAAAATAAAGGGAAATCTTGGCCAATTACTGCAGATAACTGCTATATTTTTTTTCTCATTCCCTCTTTCAGAAAAATATTAAAAAATGTATTTCTAACAAAAACATAAAAGTACTAGTCTATTAACAATTAATAAAATCTCATTGCAAGATTTATAAAATTATTTAAAAGTGCCTACCATATATACAATTTTTATTTATATGTTCTAGTAAGTAAATTGTTTGAATTGAATTGAATTGAATTGATTTGATAAAATACCGCGGAAAAAAAGGAAAATGACTTGTTTTATTCCTTAGTGTTTTTCTACACTGTACCTCTATTTGCGATGATTAGATTTAAAATTCATAAACTTCCATCTTACCACGTTTTTAATTTTTTGTTTTGCAATTTGCGTCTGTAGACACACCAGAAGAGAGATAACCTAATAATTACCATACAAAATGTATTCATCACCGCAAGCTTCCCGTCAAAAAAGCAATTTCTCAAGATGACTGATGGTAATTCATTTGATAAGTTCATTAGCTTTTCATACTTTCAGTGGCGACGTGTAGCACCACGAGGTATCCATAATGATATTCATGATAGGGTCGGTACGAACTGTCCTCTCTAAAATGAGGTCCCCGGTACCATAATAAGGTCACGAATTTTGTAATTAATTTGCATAATTAATACGGCTTTATCTTGAAATAATGAAACATGGTTTAATTCTTTCATTACAACCGTAATTAGAGGTATTTATGGTAAATTTACTCTACTCCCACTTCTTTATGGTATACATCTTTAATAAAAGATTTTCCACTTGGTGGTGGTATACACCTAATAAAGAAGGGAAAGAAATTCATATGGCTTCGTTACGCAACTCTATCAGTAAAAATAATTAAATACCTAGGCGAACTATTTAATTTTTAGTTAAAATTAAAAAAATAATTAATTGAGTATACGGGGAATTCCTAGGACTCATTTGTTTTGGGAATGGTTATACTAAAATCAGCATTACAAAATAAACCTAAAACATTATAACAGGGAAATAGTCATAACCAACCTTCTCCATTTCTAAAACAAAATTTGGATATAGATAATATGATAACCACTTTAACTTTTTTCATAACGCACTCTATGACGAGTATAATCTATAGATCTCAGGTGTACCAGTTGTAAAACTTACCACTTTTTGGCAATATTCGGTTTTCGTAAAGGACTTTGGGGCATTTTGAAAGTTGCATAATTAACGGGGATAACTACTGGGCAGTAGGTAGAGATATCTAGCAATTCCCGAGATTAACATCGAATTAGCTCTTTCAGGGCTGATTGGGACCCAAAAATGGTTAAACGGGATAAAACCGCAGTCGAGCAGGAGTTTTCTAGAGTTCTAGACAGGCAGATCAAACCCAAATAAGATATTTGTACATATATTTTACAAAAAATACGAAAAACTTTAAACCCGTTTTTCTTAAAACCATGCTTTTTCGAATGGTTCCTACTATATTTCAAATTCTATTCGATGTGGAAATTAAATAAGGCCCATCGCGACGACAATTATTGTGGGTGACGCATTGAAGGTTATGGACCATATGTTCTAAGTTTCACGTCCAATTAACAAGTAGTGTTCGACCTACAGTTGTTGTGGTCGTACAAATGAGGCTCAAATCGTTACCGATGATGAATCTTAGGACCCTCAAACTAAAAGAATGAACTCACAGTGGGTTGGGGAAGGAAAATCACGAGTGCGAGCATCACGGTCACAGATCATAACAATGTTGACTTTTAGGGCGTGATCAGCTGCATTCTAGCATTCTACCTTGAGGTTTTAAAGCGTTTCAAGGTGCGGTAATCCACGTTCGTCTGGAATATCGTCAAAAATGGATGGGTTCTCCATCAAGAAAATGAGCCATTCCGCAATTATTATCCGCGAGTTTTAGATTTCGGAAAGCATTCTGGTGGTCCTCCACCCCCCCTACTCGCCAGACTTGTCTCCCTGCGACTTCTTTCTCTTCTCTAAGATTAAGAATCAGCTCAAAGGAACCCATTTTAAGGCATTAGAAGACATCTAAGAGACCACTAGGTGCGTTCTCAAGCACGTAACTTTGAAGGATTTCCGAAACTGTTTTTTGAGCTGAGAGAAACGTTGGAATTGTTGTGTCGACTTGGAGGGAGTCTACTGTGAGGTTATACACCTCAATGTATGTTCTGTAAAGAAAAATTCCTGTAATTTAATTGTCACACTTCGTGCGTAAAAATTTCAATCTTTCATATTTTTTACAGCCCTTGAAAGTGAACAGAACAGAAAGTATCGATACTCAATTTTATAGGTTTCGCTATTTTTAAAATTTCCAATTTCTGTTTTGACTTGGAAATATTACATTGTAACTGGAATTTCATTTGTATGCCAAGTTTCAAGAAACGCAGCTCGTAAAAATTGTGTTAAAAATTGAGTTTAAGATGTTTCAGGGAATCCCTTTGGGGCCTTTTCTAAATGCTCCCTACTTACTTTTACCTCAAAATATTATACATATTACCATTGGAATTACACATGCTTGCCAAATTTCTGAGAAATCTGCTGGGTAGAAGTGAGTTAAAAATTGATTTAGATTTTTAGAGCACTCTACGGTGGGGTCCGTGCTTCATCTCCGTCCAAGATGCAAAGTTTCAGGAAAACTGGATCAGTAAAAGCAGGTCAAGTATTGCTTTAGATTTGCAGAGGGCCCTCGATTGAGCTCGTGCGTGGAGCTCGTCCCATTGGCTTCAATAAATGAGTGATTTCGTGTCCTGATTATACGCGTTATATCCTCCTTTTTGGCCTGCTATACGAGGGACTGCTTTATTTAGTGTATATACTTAGTTAAGTTTATAATTACATCAGTAGTTATTAATTATTAATTACTCTAATGCCAATTCAAGTATGAAAGATACAGTGTCCAAGTATTATAAAAATTTTGGGTACTTGATTACTTAGATAATAAAGTATTCAAGTATTTGAATAGTTTCTAATGACTTACTCTTAATAGGCTTAAAAAGTAATGAATAATCAAGTACTTACACTCTAGGTACTCAAATACCCATTACCCGAGTAGATATGCAAATGCTAATATACACAAAGCTTCGTTAAAACATTCCGTTTTATTGCAATAATATGTCAAATATACATAAGAAAATTATTATCGACTATGGAAGTGTGTTCTATGCACTAATCAACCTTTGAGTATTAAACTACTAGGAGAAACACTCGAATAACAAATTCACCACTTAATGCATTTCGGTTTCAAAAGCTTACACGAATTTTATTCGAGGAAAAAAATTTTTTGGGAAGATATTGAGGAATTTTAATTGAACATAAAATATAATTAAATGGAAGGATTGTGACCTAGTCAGTCCCATTTTTGCGGGTTTTACGGTTAGGAAGTTACATTACCCGCTTATAAGGTTTACTTTAGAATTTCTTTTATGCTCTTAAATTTCTAACAAATGGCTGCCCTTCTGTAAAATAATCAAAAGGTTCTCAAGAACAAAACATATTTTGGTAGGAACTATTCACAAAAATAGACAAAATTTGTAAGCCTACGCATTCCTTTAGATTTCTTAGAATATTGAAATAGGTTGGGCTTCTGAACCACTATGGAATTCTTAAGGACTATTCACCATAGTGGGGTTACCTCTATTCAGGTAAGAAAGGAACATATTTTAACGTGAAATATTAAATACACCAATTTACTTGAAAGGGCAACCCCTTTTACTTATGAAAGAGGCATTCATTTCTCGCTCTTGTAAGATATCAAGGATTTGTGGAATTTAATAAAATTCCACTTACACCGACTTGCTCCACTTTCACTTCATTCATAAAAGGTTTTCCACGAAAATATTTCTTGGATGTGAAAATAGATGGTAAATGCTGTTCTCTTAGAATTTATTGTGAAAGCATTTTGGATGGTATTATAATCAAAGCACAACATAAATTAGGCATATAATGTTCGTGCTCAAAGGGTTTCAGTTGAAAAGGCAAAAGCGTCTAAGTCACAATAATTGAAACGATGGTGGCCATCCTTATTCTCAGGTATTAATGTTCAGAATAATGAACTGATTTTCGGGGAATTTTTAAAATTAAGAGGGTACATTTTTGCAAATAGTTTTAAGGGACTGTTACCCTTAAAAAGTTTCTTAGATACAATATTTTAAGGTTATAAAAGATATTCTGATATTATTAGAATTTTTGTCTTTTCCGAGGTGGGCTCGTTGATAATTTACAAAAGTTAACTACATAAGATTTAGTTAATGTCTCCAATCTACTGTGAAGTAGGCATATGATTTTCAGTACGTTGTTCAATGAAGTTAATAAGGAATCCTCACTACAAGAAAATACATTGAAATTTCAACACAAGAACACCTACCGATTGCAACAATATTCGAGGAAATAGATCGAAATCCCAAAACTAATAATAATGAAAGCAGTTAATTCCTGCAATCAAAAGAGCAATTCTGTCTCCTCATGATATACATATATAAATTACATTAGTAAACTTGTTTGTAATCACTAAAAATTTGCTCCCTCGGTGAAAATTTCTCAAGTGAAACGTGACTTGAAAAATACATACTCCTCTAATATTTTGAAACTTTCAACTAAATCACATCAATAAAAATGATTCATTTCAACGAGAAACTTTATGCTGAGTATAGGATAACCTCTTAAATCTCTGGGGTCGTATGGTGGAAAAATACAAAATAACTTCCATCAGTGGAACTGACGATTGACCCTCCAAGGGTATAAGCACGTCCATCCTTCTATCTCTTGATGAGAGGTAAGAAAAGCATCCGTCGCTCTATAGGGAACTTTTAAATAAAGCATTTTTAGTATCCCCATTTCGTTGAAGAAAAGGTTCTTAGGGTTAGAAAAAAAATGCTCAAGAGATTTCACAAAATATATACTTACATAAAATGATTTGAAAACTTTGTACTTTCTTAGAATTTTTGCAACGTTGTTAGATATTTTCTAAATTTATTACAAAAGCGTCAAATCAATTTGAAAGGATTGCATTCAATTTTAGACAAACTTGGTAGAAAAAGGCGAAAAGATCGTCAAGTCTTTAGGGTTGTAAAGCGAATAATCTCAAATTAAATATTGTTAATATTTTGTAAAATAATCAAATATTATTTACACCAATAGGTTTATTTCTGCAAAGCGTTTTGAAGTAGATAGAAAATTTAATTAATGTTGTGCCCATTAGGTAAATATAATACAACGAAATTCATCTCCTCTCTTTGGAAATTCAGAACAAAAATTCTGAGGAAATTATTTTTTGCAGCCCGGTGGGATTTGATATATTATTATATTTATCTCATTGGAATTTGTATGGTTTTTTCTTTTATGAGTACAAAAAAAAATGGAGAGGTGGTCTTGTTATTCGTTTCTCCATTTTATTTACCCAATTGAATAAATGTAGGTATGTCGAAATTTATATTTGGTTTTAAGTAGATTTAACAACTGGGTGTAATTTTAGTTCCAATTTTGTCTTCGTTGTCTTCTTTTTATTCCTATGGATTTATAACTTCTCTATAGTATTATATTTATAGAATACCGGGAATTATTCGTTTTATTAAAATTTCTTGAATCAAAAAATTAACAAGAATCAGAAAGTTAACAGGAATACGTTGAAATAGTAAATAATATTATGAAAAATAGTTAACCAATCCAACTTTCAGCTCTTCATAATGCTGTCCTCAGTATCTTAGTAATGTTCCAAAGTGATTAATATTTTGCTCCATTAGCTAACTACCCTTGCAATTTATCCTGATTCCCAAAGGATGTCAGAGACTAACCACGTTTTCGTCAAAATCAATTAAAGAATTCGTTACATTTTTCATTTGGAAGACGGAAACGAACCGAATGAGCCAATGGAAACTTTAAATTTCCACATTTAAATTTCCATGATTGAGATTGAGAGGTATTCACGTACTAAGATATCCTTTACGTTAGAAAAAATTTCCTTTTAAAAAAAATTACACCATACAAAGATTTATGAAATAAGGAAAATCACGGTCATAATAGAAATTGTTATTTCCATAAAACAGTTCCCGCAATCCGATTCAATTTATTTTAATGAACAAAAAAACCTAACCCAAAAGCAAACGATGCCCGATCCTAGGAAAAATTTTTAATAATTCAACCCTGGTAAAGCCAAGACTAAAACAACAAATATCAAAATTTTCAGGGTGTTTTGAATTATTTGTTGCCTTTTTTTCACAGGTATCACTTTAACAAGAATATGAATATTGAAGTAACCTCCTTTGAAGAGGGTATCTGTCACAAAAACCCACGTATAGCACCCTTATTTTTTTTCCAGAGGTGAAGTTTGTAGAACAGTTCCCCCCATTAATCACTGCTGTTGACAGTTCTCAGATTGCCAATTTTCTTAATTTGGGATGCTGACAATAGCTTTTCAAGGTTGTACAAACACCATTTGTTAGGGGCAGAAGATACATAGATATCTGTTACGTATGTTTCATTAATGGCAAAATAGGAGGGAAAATTACGTATTCCCTTTAAAGACATTGCTTTATTTTCAGATCTCTGATTTTTACAATTATGGGGAAGTTTTGCAATTAACGCTAATTAAAGGAATACAGACAGAAATATAAAATACCAGTTAGAAATATAAAATTTCCTTGCCAATGCAGGAGCATGAGTTAAATTTAAAGGTAAGTTGTTTTTTGATATCTCATTAAACCGATATATGACAATATAGGCTACTTTTTTTACATATCCCTCCTCCCTCTCAAATCATTTGGTCTAGCGAATTTTTGAAGCCGCTTTCGTAAAAGGATGTGAGACAGTCCTGAAACCATTCGTGTACCATTTCTTTGAATTTATTATATTTACAATTTATTATCAAACTGCTATGCTCCTATACCCGAACAGATAACAATCTCAAGGACTCATATTGGTGTCAACCCATTATAGCTCATATTTCGTAATTGTTAGTCACACACGAATTCGGAGAGAACGCTACTTGGTGTTGTTGGTATGGTTGTGGAAAAGGGAAAACTTTCGGAGGAAAAGGCAAAACCCCCGGACTATATAACAAAAAACCATGAAGTAGGATTTGCAGATGTGTGGAGTGGTATGTTATGAACCCATTTAAAATAGGAATAAAGAATAAGGTAGCCCGAACTTAAGTCATTGGTATCCTGTCAAAGTGTTCATAAAAAACAATACTTGTGTAAATTGTAAATTCTGCTCATGGTTTATGTTTCATAGTGCAGGGGGTTTTTAGAAAAGACGTTCGACCGCGTCAAATTTTGTTTCAGATAGAAATGTACTGTTGGTTACCATTCTGTTCCCTGAGATGATGATAAAACTGCGAGTGGACAACTCGGAATTAAAGCTTTTGGACCCCTTATACATTAGGTTTTCATTATTATGCTTCTGACAACAGATTATTCCTTTAAATTTTGGGAAATGTTCATTCAAAATGGTGTACACAATCATGAATATTTTTTGCATTTCTGGAATTTATAATAATCACTTAATCGACCTACTATAGAAACTTTTCAAGTTAAATATTGATTTATCCATTACACTGAAAAAAATTATGAGCTCAGAGCTTTCAATTTTGTGTGCGTTTTCGGGACAGCATCAGCAACAGCAAAGTGATCCTTGGAATCATAGAGAATACCTTTGGAGTCATAGAGAATACTTAAGAGCTATTTATTGTTTTACTAAAAGCAATTGTTGTAAGCCCAGAAATAACAATTTATATCAC
>QYTT01084275.1:3812-16289 GCA_006980735.1 Dasypogon diadema
CGGCCTTCTTGTTATTAATGTTCGTTGGTACTACCTTAAATCTAATCAAAATTGTAATTTAGTTGTCGTTTGTACATTAGAGTGGACTGCTAAAAGTTTGTAAAAAAATGCGTTTTTTCAGCGCACCCGCTGTCATTTTAAAACGTTGTGTGAAATATGAAATATAAGTAAGTTTTTAAGTGCAATAAAGAAAAAAACAGAAATGAATAATATTACTCGAGATGCGGTTCTCCAATTTTTGACCAAATGTTGACTCTTTGAAAACGGGAAAGTGTGGAAGAAAAAAGAAAGATTATTCGAGAAACTTGGAAAGATTGAAAGATATTCCGTTAAATAAAAGAGGTACACTTAGAAGCGTATCGTCTGCAATAAACGTGCCAAAAAGTATATTGCATCGAATTCTAAAAGAAGGAAAAACCTTTAAACGAATTTCTTCTGCAATAAAACCAGCCCTAACTGAGCAAAACAAACTTGGAAGACTGCGTTTTTTTCTTCAACACCTACTGCCAGATGGTAGGTTTTGTGATATGCTGGACCAAGTTCACATCGACGAAAACTGGTTTCACATAACGAAAACTTCTCGATCTTATTATATTGCATTGGACGAAGAAGAACTTCACAGGGAATGCAAAAGTAAGCGTTCTGACTAAGATAATGTTCATGGCATCAGTATATCAAGGCTAAAATGGAATCCACATAAAAAGCAGTATTTTGATGGAAAATTGGGAGTATGACCAGAGCTTGCCAAAAGAAATTCAAGAAACCGCCAAAAGGGAGCGCCTATCACCAAGCCAGTTGAATCAGTTAACAAAGAGGAAATAAAAAAAATGATTATTGAAAAAGTTATGCCGGCTATACGTGAAAAGTTTCACCAAATTTCGACAAGGAATGTGGATGAATTAATTGACGCAGTCCAAAAGTCTTTTGATAACCTGCAATTTGAAAAATTGACAATATTTTCTTAACGTTGCAAACATGCATGGAAAATATAATGATATCTGGTGGAGGAAATGCTTACAAAATTTCGCATATGAATAAAGAGAAACTGAGACGTGAAAATTGCCTTCCAAAAAATATCATATGTAAACCGGAAGCTATCCAACTGGCAAAATATTGTCTTAATATTAATATTTAAAATTTACTGTTTAAATGCTTAATTTTGGTTTTGAGTAAATATCTTGTTTTTTACCTAAGCTTATTTCAAAAATTCCTACAACTTCATAATTGTTTAAAAGGTGACAACTAATATGGGACAACACACAAAGACTAAATGTGTCAACTATTATTTGACAGAGGGAGTATCAATTATCTCGGGTATCTTCTATGCAGGGTGCCCCAAAAAGTAGTGATAATCGGAAGCCTGGAGGTAGGGCGTCCCTCTGGGAATCCAAATCACCCCCATGTATGTTTTACGATTTTTCTTAGTTTTCGAGTTATTACAAATTTTCGAAATTGTTCGCTAATTACGTGTTGTAAGGGATTTTTGGTCATAGCAATCGAAGTACGCGAGATATGCACTTGATTTTTTTTTTCTTGGAATAGCTTAACAGTGCACTTGTTGTATTTAAAAACATTTATTTCAATACACTTCACCATTGTCTGAAAAAATTATGTTGAATTTTTTCTTTTACCAAAACAAAAACTAACTTGAATGTTCTATGGCAATTTTAAGAAAAAAGTTGCATAATTTTTTTTAGAAACTAGTTCAAAAACTTCCTTAGTTCATCAACTTTACATGGTGCAAATTTCATTAAATTATCTCAACGGCATCATACTTAAATTTCAATTCAGATTGTACTAAGTGTAAAATTTAACAATTTTAATTGGGAAGTAAAAATAAGTAAAAGTGGGAATTAAATCAAAATAATTATTGGATTTAAGTCGGGTGACCGTGATCGAGATAGTACATAACGCCTACATAGACGATCGTAACCCTGTAACCAGGCCTGGCTGACCGCCTATAATAAGAGACCCTGAGATAGTGGATGCAGTTGTTGAGGAAGTTGTCAGAGATCCATCATGCAGCGTAAGGGATGTGGAGCGACGAACTGGAATTTCGAAATCACGAGCACAGGCTTCCGATTATCACTACTTTTTGGGACACCTTGTATATTGATTTCATAGAAGTTACAATATTTCGCACTCAACGTTTTTAGTTTTAATAATCTAGATAAATTTGAAAATTTTTTATGAAGATTAGAAGAAATATTTGTTTTCTCATTTTAGCTCATTTACACTTTTTTTATTTTATATTATTATTTTTTCTTAATTTTTATTGTATTTATTCATTTTTGTTTCCACGAGAATTGGAGATAAAAAACGGTCAATCCCTCAAAACTTTAATAAAGGGACAAGGCGCTTATTACAATAGGCTGTACCCGGTGCCCTGAAGTTAGACGCTAGCGATATAGTATTTTTATACACCCCTATATCATTCCATCATTGGCGCGCCGCTCACACCTTGATGTTGTGTGTAGTGGTTAATTTTTTAATTTAAGTTTTAATTTAAATGACGTTACCAGTGATGGACATTTACGCGTAGATTTCCATTGTTTACACTTCGGCGTAGAGAATGCGTAGATAATGTAGACAATGCATAATTTCAGTAGAGAATGTATTTATGTATATGTATATATGTGCAATATACCGCACCTGATTTAGCAAAGCTAATAAAAAAAAATACTTTTTTCTGCATATCAGCATATAAAGAACATGCATTTCATTATCTACCTTATTTTTATTGAATGTATCTATCAGCTTCCCAAGCTAGTAAAGTAATTGTTGGGGGTAAAATTATTATAATTTATCAGCACCCGTTAGAGATAATGTTGGTTGTCACTTTCAAATACTTAAAAGAGACAACGCCATCTTGAGAACAAACGTGCTCTCTCTCTAACTGGTCTGTGAGACAGGAAGATTCTTTAGTAAGTGTTTAACATAGAAATATAATAACTACAGAAGACATTCCTACTTGAGAAATGACGTAGATTTTCTACGTGATCTTCCACAAGTGTCACACACATATAATACGAAAAACGCTGTCATGAACGTGAAAATTTGAGTAAATGCATTTAAACAATTTTTGTCATTGCTTCTGTTGATAAACATTTCAAATCTGCCCTGAATAACAAAAGGACATTAGAAATTTATCAAATCTACAGGTAAAAAAACGAGATGCAATAAAGTTTTGTTAATTGTTACTTTTCATAAGTATACATATTACAAATATCTTAATCTATTATATTTGAATTAGTAGGGGAAGACACAAGAGTTATACCCTTAGAATAACTCTTTCCTCTTAAAATTCTATTGGCAGAACTAAAGTTTCTTCGGGAAGAACTTTTAGATTTTCTTAGAGTTCACACCTTAGATCCTCTTGAAACCAACCATATCTCAGTCCGCTTACAATTTGAGTCGATCGATCAGGAGATTTTTACTTTTGAGTTTACTCATTGGCAACCCTGGAAAAAGGTGTAAGTACAAGATAAACTGGGGTAAAATAACAGATATAAGAATATGTAAGGAATACCCTGAAAGCAAGTAATAAAATAAATATTCCCAAAGCAATAAGAAATATAATTTTACAAAAAATAGTGCTAACAAGCATTTTGGACCTATGCGTATCATTTTGTTAAATTCATTTAAGAATTTCATTTATATAACATCCATTCTCTACATTGTTGACACAAACTACATTGTCTACGTAAAATATTGCGATGAAGACTATGTCATTTTTTACGCCTCATCAATGGCGTAATTTACGTTGTGTAGACAATTCGTCCATCACGTTTGCTACGTACTCCGCGATAATACGTAGAGGCTAGCACTGGAGATGGGTAGGATCGATATCTTTTCTTCCACAGGTGGAATTTGGGCGCTACGTGGTCTTTCGCGAGTGCAGGCTAGACCACGAAACCTGTTTTTCAAAACCACCAATTTCTAAGTAATAACGATTTAATTTGGCATAGTTCTAAAATTTCCACAGATAATAAATGAACCACTCTCTAATAATAAAACCGTGAGCACTGACCAGCCACGTCAAAGGTTAATTAATAAAATTTCAAAAAAAACAATTTTGCATAAAAAAGGTAGAAAATTTAAAGGTTACTCATCTTTCTTCTTTATTTGTCCCCCCTATCCGCTTTCCTTCAACCTGGGCTTCCTCTACTCCTACGACTCGTCCGGGTCCCTTTTTTTCTTACTGTCTCTTACTGCCTTTGTTCCACAATAATCTTCGAGTTTTTTCTTAAATTTTCCAACTTTTATTTTCCAGCACTTTTGAGACACACTTTCAAGATTAGACAACTTTCAAAATTGTTTTCTAGCGTTTTTTTCTAAATTTTCTTCTCACTAGCTCGCTGGTGTGCTGCTGATCTAAACCAAAACCAAGAAAAGAAGGAAGCGAAACTCGACCGGTAAACCACGATGCTCCAGAATGCCTTCTTGTCTCCAATTTTGATTTGGGTGGTTGTTTGGCCCATTTTAAAGTATCTTGTGCGCGATATTTAAAAATCTCTTGCGCGCCTTCTTTTGAAAATTTAAATTCATAGTCAATTTTTTTTGCTTTTCTCACTTCCGAATGTTTATTAGTTCATTGCCAAGATAAATCTTTCTCACAAAATAGGCACTATATGTTTTGTCGTTAAGAATAATCTTCCTTTAACAGTTTGCGTTCGTGATGAAACTATCTAAAACATCCTAAGTTAACGTTATTACAATTGTTTCCTACCAGCAATTCAATTTTATAAGTTTATAATTACACGCAAAGAAAAAGAAGAATCTATAATTGCAATTTTATCGGCCTAACTCTTAAATTTTAAGCTTATCTAAGTGAGTGGTCTGATGGTCTGATGATCCTAATTTCTAATTCTTCCGAAACATTGCCGCGTAAGAGTTAGTGTGCCCCGCAAACAGAAGATTACACGCCTCAGAACATTCAGGGTATACATTTTCCGGTGTATCTTGTATTATTTGGTAAGTAGTGCGAATTTTCCATCCCCTTTGTCTTTCAGCCCCTTTTCGCTTTTCGTTATGTTTTCCTACTTTTCCTGAATTGAAAATTTCCCGCTTCTTTTCTTCTGCTTTTCCTTCAGTTCCTTTCCACCTTGTGTTACGTTTTTTTTTCTTTTCTCTATTTCTTCCTTATATGTTTGCCCTCTTTTTTTCCCGAAGACAAATCCCCTTTTCGATTTCCGACAATCCGCTTCTCCTGTAACAAAAAAGAAAACTCCGAGCAGTACACTGGCTCAATGACAGACTACCCACACTTTATCACGGACATAGGGTCTTGGACAACGCAACACGTTACATAGCTAATCGCATTTTACTCGTCAAACCCTTTCATTTGATACCTGTATGCATAGGGGTTTGATGAAAAAGCTGATCCTCCATCTTGAATTTAGAATAATATTAGATAGATTATACACGTATGCAAGATTTCAATATAGAGGACTAATCGAAATGTTGATTGTAAAACATTTTAAAAACAATAATGTAAAAAAGCAGGTTCGCTGTCAAGTAAAATGCATGGAAAACTTTAAATTTTAAAGTGAGCTGGACAAGTTTAAATGTTTATTGAAAAGAGGCCAAGAACTGGGAAGAACACACTGATCTTTATTTTGTATCGAATCGTAGAATCCATTGAAGTATTAATAGAGGATGAAGATTGTATTTGTTTAGCGCCAAACTGTGGAGTAAGAATCTAAGGATGTAAATTTTTATGCCTATTAATAAACTGAAAAAATATTTGTGATTTATTTTTTCCGATTGTTATGAATAATGTTTTTCTTAATTCAATTTTTTGTATTAAAGCAAGAAGAATGTTTATTTTTTTATCAATAAAAACCTTTAATAAAAATAATCACAGTTTTGCTTCATGCCACACTTTCTCCATTTCATTAAAAATCAATCAATGTTCTTTCCCAATTACTTATGTGCAAACTAAATTATTTTCATTTCGTTAATTTTAAAATTTTTCCATACCTGAGTATGTAATTGGAATGGCAGGTGCTCCATTTTTACGCAAATATCATGGAGATTAATGCTTTTTCTTTGAATTCGTAACTGAAGGAAAGAAAACGTGTCAAGATAGAGAGACATTTAATTAATTCCAGAGGAGACTGATATAGACTTAAAAACTCGGTCAGGTTTATGTATGCCTCAAACACCTGAGTCAATTAGGTCACAACGACACTTTCACCACCCTGTAATTTGAATTTTTATGAGTTATTTTCATGTGTGATGTGCCTACGTTGGGATTTTCTTCCCTCATAAGCTCCCGCGAGACTATGTTCGCTGTTAGCGAGCGGCACTCAGTTTGACCACATTTTTATGCCTTTATAAGCTGGTAAGTACCTTGTTCCCAATATAGCCCGGTATCTCCACTACAAGTAGGTAACCCTTTCTACTGCGATGAGCATACATAATTCGTCTTTCCATGCGGGCGAACACTAATAATAGTATCTAATTTTTCATGTATTCCAATGCACGAAGTAAACATGATGAATTAACCATGCATTAAAACTCCTTGCGCCCGCTGCCCCCCCCCGGCCTGCAAAGCGTTCCGTGTAAACACGCACGGAATGAGACGTTCAGCCTTTTTATGAATACTTAAAGCTCCATTAATCAAGTTACGCGTATGAGAGCGTTCTCCTGAACTACGTTTAGTGCGATATCATTCACTCGTTCATCCCTAATAAGCAACATGCTCTTCGCCCTCTTACAGAAAATTATTGGCAAGCAAATTACGAGGCTCATTTCGCTCTAAGTAATCGGATCCTATCATGCAACACACTTAATTACGCCGCAGGAGCTAGTTGGTGTTTTTAATGCATGAATGATTCCAAAGAAGCTTGCCACCGACCCTCGAGAAAACGGCAGCTATGAGTGGATCCCTAAGCATTTTCCGGGATTTTCATAATTATATGAACGCACCTTCGTATCAGCCGTTAATAATTACATCACGGGGCTAAAGTGCTCGTCTTCTCGCCCTATTCTGTTCTGCGCCGTTGGGAACATATCGAAATGTCATATTTGCTGCTACAGCCTGCGAAGAAAATTGGTGTATTTTCATTTCCTTAGAACTTAGAGTGGAATAAGCCATTCCTCAACCGCCCAGGATGGTTTTCAGTGCAGAATATCTGCTCGACATATAGTCGTCATCCAATTTAAAGTAAATGAGATGAGATGAAATCATACACGTAATGATAAATTTGACACAGTAATAGGCTCTCTGGGGGGTTGCTCTTAATTTAGCCATGATCGAAGAAGATATGACATACCCCTCCAAGGGTACATCCGATCCACTTTCAATTTATTGGGTAATATCAATAGATGTAAAAGAGTCGTTTCGCATTAAGAGTGACTATTTAAGACCAAAATTGGATTTTATTGAAATAAAGTATATAATTGTCTATATTCCATCAAATATGACTTTTTGACATATTGCAAGTAGGCAGATGAATCGTGCAGAGGCCGTTAAAGACAAAGGCCATGCAGAAAATTTTTCTGGTTAGGATGATACATACAGAGGTGAAAAATAGATTTATATAATATACACGACATCTACATCAAAGCGACCAAGTGGTCGCCCAGAGATAGGGCTCCGCGAGACGAACTTATAATTGTGTGGGAGGTAGGGGAGGGAAATCCTAGTGGTTTCCGAGATAACAGCAATTGAATGTTTTTTGGTTGTCTTTTGGGGTTAAGGGCGTATAGCTTATACAATACAACGATTTGTGCATGAGTCTAATACCATGTCGTAGAAACACTATTGGCTTTTAAATGAGTGCTTATCCCGTCTTCTGTTGCTCTTCGTTTAGGAGCTCCAAATTTTGGCTTTTTTTTGCCCTTTTTTCATTGTAGTTAACATGCACTTTTCTTACATAATTTTGAATCTTCATAAGCTTTCTTTTAATTTGATAAGAATCATTTATTTACTTATCTCTTTTCTTTTTCGAGGTTCAAGTGGTACCTCGTATCACAGAACAGAAAAAATCAGGTGATCTTGGTGGCCAGCTGATAGTTCCACCTCATTCAATCCGTAAATCAAAGGTCATTATTAGCCAATGCCTAAGAATCGTACCATAATCTTGGTGAAGTCTTTTCTTTCTGAAGGTTACAGATATCTCTTCATGTGTTGAAGGCAGAGTTCCTTTCTGAAAATCTTCCCATCTTGCTCATTTTTTTTAAAACAGTGTGATTTCCAAAAGAACATCGTCCTATATACGAAACTTTATCCCTGTTTTTATTATTTATTTATTAAGAAACTTAACAACTTAAACAACAAAAATTTTTATAAGTCCTGCGGGAGCGCCCTGTAGGATCGCAAACGCCTACGAGGTCTCCCGGCATTACCCTAGCTTTGCTGGCCGAGAGACTCACCCTTTCCCCGGCGGCGTCTGGAGGGCTCCAAAGCGTAGAGAAGCCCCGTAGGCAAGTGCTGTGAAAACCACAGTCTGTACTATCAGTGAAAAACCAGTCTGTCATTTTTCACGTACGCCTGCGGCGGCCACGTGCAATTGAATGGAAAATTTCTTTGTTGCCAGTGCTACGATGCTCCGGTCACCAACCTGGCCGTTAAGTCGACGTGACCCATAAAATCAAAACAAAGTGCCTGTGTAGCGGCTACAACCTCCAAGCATTACAGCATACATACCACATACCTATATAAAAGAAAACCTTAGTAACACACTAATTCGCATCTTCAAATATCCCGCTCAAAATATTGCTATCATTCCGGAAGACAAAAGTGAGTTAAACACTTGACCTTATCAGTCTTATCAGACCTCGATGTCCTCTGAGAAAATCCTAGTCGAGTTAGTACGCCGTGAGCACTCCTCTGAAAGCCACTTTACTGCTGTAGTATTTCTTAACCTGAATATACCATTTTTAGTTAAGTAAACGTTGTGTATTTTTATTAAACCTTGCTACAGCCTGCTTATGCACATTCTATTGCACTTGATAAATCAAACATTGATTGCTGCACTGGGTCAGAAACTCAACAATTGCACAATGTAAATAAGTGCAAACTTTTTTAAGTTTCAAAGGTAGCAATGCAGAAGCACAAAAGTTTTGCTGACAATTGTGGGTTCATGTCCGGCTTTTGACCTAAAATAAGCGGTGCAGACCTGAGCTGGCGATCGTAGCATGAAAGCTCTGTGAGTTTGATTTGAGACGTGCTTCACGCAGCTCACGCTAAAACTAAACTGGTTAAAAAGAAATTTGTGAATTCGTGTAGGTAAAAGACTTAAATGTGTTCGTGTGGAAATAAACTTGGTGAAAAGAGTTGGTATGTCTTTATTAAATTGTCCGAGACACAACACCAGGTATGCGAGACACAGGCGCCTGTGCAACTTGGCAACGAAAAGGGATTCTGTGTTTGAGTACTGTGTACGTGGTGTAATAAATACTCTCCACTCTCAAATAATAGAAGTGAATCATGGACTTGGCCAGCGTGAGCATGAAACTGATCAAGAAGTTCAGCCTATTGCAGGTCCTTGATCTAGGGCAGAAATGATATTTAGGTAACGCCAAATGACGGGTGGACCAGGCGACACATGCGATCAACGAGGTCCATTAGGTCACCCAGTACTGGGCAGGTAAAGTACCTGTGGAACTTGTGAGACTAGTCATGCCGGAAGGGTGGGCGGACGGAGATCAGGTAGTAATGCTTCCTCACGCCGCGATCCCTCAGTACATCCACCCATAACCGAGAAATCGTAGCCTGAAGGCACTACGACGGCCAGACTTAAACCAACCATCCTGACTGGCACGCGGAGCGCACTTTCAGCAACCCATGGTCTTCTCCAAACCCAGAATGCATCTCCTGCTTTTGCTTGAATGGACTTTATGAAGCCCTTTTCAAAGCGCTCTGCCTTTTGCATATACTCATGGGTCTTTTTTTTAATATTTGGAAATTCCTAACTAATGAAGGGCTTTATTTTAGATGTAAATATATTTTTTCGTTGTTTGCGAATCTAAGATAAATTTTTTTAAGAAAAGTGCGAAAAGGTATTATAATAAAAGTTAAGTAAATTTTGGAAAAATATTTAGAATTCATGGATTCTTATTAAAACCACGTCGGGCCGCTATTTTGCTTTAGTGTAATTTAACCTAAAGTTAAAACGTACTCCAGCTAGTGGAAATGGATGTCCTATGAAGTAACAAAATGGTTATTACTTCCCCTGAGCAAGATAAGTTTTCAAACCAATCTTTCATTCGTATCAGATATGTATTACAAGTTCTCAGGGAATGCTTGAGATGCAGTTTTGATGTTGATAATTTCTATTTAATTTTTCATAATATATCAATTTAGTCTTTCTAAAAAATTAATAAATTTTATCATACCTCATTAAGATACCTCAGATCAGAATTCGCATTCTCAACAATTCCATAGTGAATAATTAAGCGCTATTTTCATTATCCGGTGTCAAAAAATTTTAAGTGAAAAATTAATCAAAGTAACAACGCCTTTGGCCTTGTTAAAGCTACAGATAATCCAGAATTGCTCTTGGAGTACTCTAATCAGCCTTGACAATTAAACGCGCAGATATTTATCTTACCGTCTCCTTAGAAGCTGAAAGGAGATTAAAATTAATTTCATTTGGGCGCTTGTACTCGGTCGCCAGGGTGGCTCTATCCTAAGTCAATACTCAAAAGAGGAAACCTAATAAATTATGCTTTGCTCTCAAGTCCTGGAATCTAATTAGTATTCCTCCTGTTGGAAAGTGCAGAAGTGCCTTAGCTGAATGATTAAAGTCAGGTCGGGAAGAGATGTGTATTTTTGCTCAGAACGTATTCACACTTTCATCATACAAGAGGAATTTTTTTAGCTGGTAAAAGGTTACTTGCATAGCGTTGTTGTGATAAGGAACTGGAACAATACATATTTGTTCAATTCTCATTTATTTTTTAGCTGTAATATCCGAGGGTCTATCAATAAACAAAATATCAGGTGTTTTCATATGAAATACCTGTTTTTGTTCTGAAAGAATTAGTGCTTCTAATTTTTAATTTACGCAATTCTAATCATTAAAATATTTTCCGTTACCATCAATTTATTGCTGCCAACTCTGCAGTAGGGCATTTCAAAAAATTCGGGATTTTTGGAGTTTAAAAATTCGAAGCTGAAAAACTCCCGACTTTACAGAGCTGCCGTCGGAAAAGTTTTTATTATATCCTATATGATAGATAGGGCATATTAGTTTTGATCCAACGTTTGTAACGCATAGAACCATTAATCCTAGAGCAGAATTAAGAATATATACATATGCTCAGAATGTGAAAACAAATCGATTTAAGCATGTTCGTCTGTCCGTCCGTCAGTCCGTCCGTCCGTCCGTCTATATACACCATATCTCGAGAACGAATTGAGCTAGAAGGCTGAAATTTGGTATATATTACTTTCAGGAAATTTACTGATTTAAGTTCGAAAATGGGGCGAATCCTCCCACTCCTTAAATAGGCCGCCATATTGAATTTTTGAATTATTGAGTATAATTCAAATAGGGAACAACGTGTAGCTCTCAAATTTAGTAAGGAGCAGTTTTATGAGACGCTTAACGAATACAATGAAAATAGTTCATATTCCCCCACTCCTTGGTCGGGCCGCCATATTGGAGTTATGGATTATATTGGACATAATTCGAAGGGGAAGCAACCTATCACTTTAAAAGCTTGTGCAGATGAGTTTTATAAGATTCCAAGTCAGAAAAACAAAAATAAGCCATGTACCCCCTCTTTGGTCGGGTTGCCATATTGGTTTTCCAGATTATTGGACATAATCAATTAATCAACATTAATCTATATATTAATTATACAAAGAAAGCTCCCGGTTCCGTACTTCAGCCACTTTTTTTATATGGAGTTCCATCGAGCTTTTATTGAAATTTTATAACGCCAAGACTGATCCGCATCAGTTCGGGGTTGTGTTCATTACTTTGGGGTTGCGTTCCTGGGTAACTTTGGTGTTGATTTCGGTGTTTGCCACCGATAAGTATTCAATACATGGATTTATTGGAGCTTTTTCATTATTCTGCTTGGTAAAATATTTTGCAGGTGTCTTATTGTCTGCTTGCTTACATGGGAGGATTAGGCCTACAGGGGACATGTAGTGGGGAAGGTTACTCCGTATATTCCGCACTACTTGAAATCTTCTTATCAGCTTCAACTTGACGTCTTCTTAACTGCTTCTAAATAATAGTGCCACCTATACCTCGCCCTCTGCGAGGAAATTAACTTAGGCACTACAAATGTTTGTTTCTGCCTTTTGCTTCTTTCAATATCTTCAGAAGTTGCAACTGAAGTAAACAGCTTTTAATTCCAAAACTGTGGCCGAAATTCAAGTCACACCTTATTAAATTAAACTTCTTTTATCAACGAACTTTTAAACTTTATTTTAAAATAATCTTTCGAACTTTCTGATTACAAAATTTTTCGTAGACCGACAGGGCAATGTAAAACTATTGAGAAACTGAC
>QYTT01084276.1:0-11983 GCA_006980735.1 Dasypogon diadema
GACGGGAAAAAAGTACCTGCAAAATGGTTTTACCGATCAACAAGTAACCCCCAGATAAGCGCAACCGCTCGGACAGTTCTGCAATATCTCCATGTGAGGCAGTTAAAAGAAAGTAGATGGCCGGCCTACGACGGTCGGAACTTCTGGGTTAATAGGGGCTGATTCTAACAGACTCGAGACTCAGAGTACTCAGATTCACCTCCCGGACGCGAACAATTTCCCAGAGGTGATGTTAACTTCAAAAAATCATGACATACTTGCAACATTTGTCCGGTTAAAATTACCCAATCTCCTCTTCCCGAAAATTCCTCTCCGTCTGTGTACATCATAAAAGCTGTAAAGGAAACGACAGCCAAGACAGTACTAGAGAAAAAAAGATGTGGTGGTAAACCAGAATTCCAGGCGCCAGTCTCAGACTGGGATGATGACCAGAACAGTGTAGAGTGCCCGACGTCGACTGTGGGTGAAATGTGAGTCATTAAAGCTGATTTATGGGCAGTAGAGTATAACAAAATTGCTCATCTCAAATTCCTCATTGGCTACTTCGTCAGCAGGGAAGGTATGTCAAATTATGTGAAAGGAGTAGACTTTCAGTTCAGACCGGGTATGTGAAAGGAAAAAAGTGTGGGTGAGAAGGCCAAACTTGATAGGTTTTCGGCCGCCGTGAAGCCTGACAATAAGAACGAAAACGATCGTCCAAAGCCACCTACAACAAAGATACCAACAACAATCAAGCCTAACCAGCCGACAACGCATAGGGTTGTAGCTGCCAAGCCATGCGGCAGCAAAAAAGAGTGCCTAAAGCTGGCCACATAGTATGGAATTTTTCTTCAGATTTACCCAACCGTTTAAGTAGGATGTAGCTTGTATAAAAGGACCATAGGTTCTTACACTGCTACTGGAATATTCCAAACAGAAAAACAGACATGACACAAATGCCCATCACACGATATAGGGAAGCAGCGAAATCAACAAAAGAGGTGAGTGTATTAGAAAAATAGAACATATAGTAAAAAATAAATTAGAAACTGTAAACCAGGGTACGAAAACGCTCGCTTACGAGCGCACACGAAATGGCTCACGGCTCGTTGAGTGAGCCGTGCTAGATGTAGAAAGACGTTTATTTTACATAATAGTGTTCATTTTAGTACTTAAATTTACGTCACTTAGTGCAAATTCGACAACACTGAAAAGCTCTGGAAGCAAAGTATTCAGAGTGACGTCACAAAATGGCGACTCAGTGTAAAAACCTGGTAACCCTTGTCTGTAAACCGTGGAAATTGGGCTTGTTCAAGTTTTCGGTTTTTACTACTGACCTCTAGTAAATGGACCGATCAATTTGTTATTTCATGCAATGACTTGAGTACTATGGACGGAGCGCCTTAAAACATTCCATTAAAGAACCATGGGACCAATTTTTGAAATCAGTATATCTTTCTCATTTGCTCTTACACTCATACAGTGACAGTGGCTGAACAAAATGTTCAGTGGATTAAAGGAAAAGCAGGTATTACATATGTTAAATATAGATAGACATAGCGAAATATATTTTAGTCTCTTATGCACTTAACATCGTTTTGGCACTCTTGTTAACTATTCGAAAATGCCTTTCGTGTGTTCTAACGCGCACTACAGCGCACGAGAAAAAGGCATCGTGGAACCGTGCCTTAAGTCTACTGTCCCACTCTGGGAACTAGGAAGCCCTAAAATAACGGACCCAGACAGGAAGCTCATATACAGTGTGTAGGGACTTCCTATTTTATTGCCACAACATGATCAAAATTTATGAAAAAAAAATTATAAGTTTCTCAAATGGCTTTATATGTGCCAAATGTGGGAGTAATAGCTGTCCAATTTAGTTCTATTAATATATCTAATTAAATGCACACAAATATATAAATCCCAATTAAAGAGTCACATTTTGTATGGAAAAATTATACACCTAGCGCCATATAGTGCAGTTATTTAGTTGAAATATTTGTATTGCCCCTTGGGTTTAATAAAATGTCAAAGTAATTCTTTTATATGCCAATGAACAGAAAAATTTCAGTTTATTTAAATCTGTTTAATCAGCTGCGACATATCACAAGCACATGAAGAGGAACTGCCTACCAAAGGTTTACATTGGCTACGTAAAATATGCATTATCTACATTGTCTACGCGTTGTCTACCTCGGAGTGTGGACAATGCAAATCTACGCGTAAACGCCCATCACTGCCTGCTATAAAGCCATTTGTGTAGAATTTCAATTTCTGCAGGATAATAGAGCGTACCCGAATGAGCTTTCGCACATCGGTAGGTGGTTGTACAGGACCTACTTGGTTTAAGCTGGTGAAGAAACCCTTTTTAACATGTTCACAGGGAGATACTCCGAACTTCTTGTTCTGTTAGGTACAGTCTCTTTATTATTTTAGGTTACTTTGAGACTTTAAGACACAAAATAAATAAAGGGCGCGATATATATTCGACTCTCATGAAAACGAATCTACTTTTTAGTAAAGACAATATTTTACCTGGTAAATGCAATTCAAAAAGAATCTTGACTAGAAAGTCGATCCGTTTTCGACTCTAATAATAGGGTCCAAAAGAAAAAGCAACGTTGACGTTTTTTTTTGGAATTATCTTTAAATTTATGATTCATATGAGCGAAATACTATTAGATGCTTTCTAGGCAAGCAGTGAAATAAGAATCAGAGAGGAGCTTACTGAGATATAATATTACCAATTAATTTTTCTTTGGTTATTTAAATTCATGCCTTTGCTAATGTCACCACAAAAATAAATTTTAGTGCAAAGAATTTTAATAAATAGAGGTCACAGGTATTCTTTACAGATTAGGCTTGCTAACGTTCTTAAGGCTTCTTTTCATAGCTGACTAATATTTTATATTAATCTGGTATAACTTCCATAACGATAAACGCGTTTTGCCTTTTACTCAATTAAAATAGATGAAACGCAGTAAGTGGAAAAATTTCTACTGAAATAATTCGAGGATAATTGAGACGAGATTTTAATTGGGAATGTTAGTACAATTGCTATTCTGTCTGTCTATCTATTTTCGGATGCTACTTTGCATTTTAATCAATTAAAGCTTAAATACGTACCGTCCATTTGAATCACAGTTGTTAGGAATTGCAATGATTGAGTTCCCGCTTTATCTGAGTTTATCCATTGGATTGTTGAATTAACTATGTCTGGCAGGAGGGGCTTAATTTGATTACCTAAAATAAGGCAAAGCAATGGCTTTGTTATTTAACGTTAATCCGATTTTACCATTGGATGTTATTAAATTATCAAGCAAATCCAGCAAAATTCCTAGACATGTTGGCCAGTCAAATGCAATATCTCTGCTGATGTCAGAATTCGATTCTTCAGTACAGTGATTCACTATCTAATGGAAACGAATTCGGGAAACTGAAGCGGGTTACTTCAAACTTAAAGTTACCTTTATGAGTTTGCTTATATCTTCGTAATATCCTGAATAGTCTTTAAAGTGTTCACTTGTTATTTCATTAGATTTCATGTCGAGGAAGAAATCCACAGTATGCCTTAGTAAGCCCGAATTAAAGTCTCTGAAAATAAATTTTAAATAAAATTTTGGGGGAAGGGTGAATTTTCGGGCAATTGTATGGAGTGAATACATTACAGAAATGAATGCTGAATGTCGTTTTTTTTCTGTTGCTACAGCCAATTAAATTAAACTTCTAGATTTTTAACATATCAAACATATAGCAGCACTGAATTATCCAATTTAACTTGTACTAAAAAATAGAAGTGTAAAAGGACCCTATACAATCCTAAAAAAATTAATTTTCTTGGATTTGGTATTAACTCATTGTTTTCTGACTACTCATAAATTCTCTTCAGGTTTATACATTTACACGGTCAACACAATCCTCAATGTATCCAATAGGCTTAAATGGATGAGACTGTGCGCGACAAAATTTGCTGGACCGCGCACGCTGGGCTGAATAGTTAGTTTTTGGAATTGGAGGAAAAAGGTACATAAATGTGTTTTAATAATTGCAGTAATAATTTTTTATCATACAAGTTTTGTCCGTAATTTGTGTATTTCAAAAGTTATTAAACATATAAAAAAATCGGAAGTTACAATTTCCTAGAACGGCTTGAAAATTACCTTTTATTGATGCTGTATATTTATAGATAGAAAACGCGAATAACCTAGATAGACTATCTTCATAATGAGTCCACTTAAAAATTGACACCGTTTTTAGGGTTCCGTACCCAAAGGGTCAAAAACGGGACCCTATTACTAAGGCTCCGCTGTCCGTCCGTCCGTCCGTCTGTCACAAGGCTGTATCTCATGAACCGTGCCAGTTAGATAGTTGAAATTTTCATAGATGATGTATTTCTGTTGCCGCTATAACAACAAATACTAAAAAACAGAATAAAATAAACATTTAAGGGGGCTGCCATACAACAAACGTGATTTTTTTGCTCGTTTTTGCTCGATATTGATAACGGAAACAGGTATACGCTTGAAATATTCACAGAATATTTAGTTATATATTCACTTTAAAAACAAATAATTAAATTAAAATAAAATAAAACAAATATTTAAGGGGGGCTCCCATATAACAGACATGATTTTTTTGCCGTTTTTATAGATAATGGTTCGGAACCCTTCGTGCGCGAATCCGACTCGCACTTGGCCGGTTTTTTTTAATCATTTTGAAAGGTTACTTAATATTTTTTAAATAAGGTCATTTCAATGGAAACTTTACGGAGATAGTCTGTCTTGGGTATCAAGACGTATATGTTGTAAGGCCACGTTATAAGACGAGCTTTAACACCAGAAAATGTGTTGCCTTTTGCCTTACACAAGTGTACTTGTCGTAATACTTAAATTGGTGTCTTAAGTTTCAACGAATGTACAAACGTTATAGACGTTGCAATTTGTGCTTTAATAATAGATACTGTTTTAGAAGGTTGTGAACAAAAGGAAGAAAAAGTGGAAAGGAAAAAGACACTTCACCTAAAGATTACAAAAATTTCTTAAGATTGGATGTCATATTGTATCAGGCTGCAATATCAGGCTCCTAGATTTGACCGAATTGATCTTTAACTTATTCTTATTGGACCAAGCAGTTAACCAGCGTCTATACTAGATATTTTTCAAAAATAAGGCAATTTCAAGGTTTGCTTTAGAGAAAGTACAAAAATTTTTGAACACTTTAAAACGCAATCTATTATGCATCGTCAGCATAGAGGTGTAGTTCAGAGAAAGAGAGACAATTAAAAAAGTAATTTACAAATATTGAGAATAGTAAAGGGCCGGAAATGGAGCCCTCCAATACACCGGAAATGGTTGGAAAGAAGCTCGAAAAGATGGTAAAGAAGTTTACGATAGTAAACAACACTTTGTCTACGATTCACTCAAAAAGTTAAGAATAAAGTGTGCGTCATGTAAAGAGAAGTCGAATTTGGCAATAAACTTACGCTGGAGAAGGCAATGATCAATCGAGATTTGAATAGTAATAAGATTCTCGAAGATCTCGGAGAAGAAAGACAAAATACTTATTGGACGAAAATCTTGACAGGTTTAGCTATGAGATTTAGGTATCATTATGACCTTAGAGTGCTTCAAGCACTCGGAAAGGTAGAGGTCATAATGCAAATTCTTCCTATGTGGGCTATTGGCGAAACTAGATAAAGAAAAATTAATTTATAAAATTTTTTATTTTTTTATCGAAAGCGCTGGCTTAATAAGATAACTGAGATTTTCTCAGCCTTTGAGTTGAGTCAGAAGCGCGAATTTCACACGAGTACTTTTATCACATCAGTTCTGGTATTTTATTTTTTGAAAACTTTCTGACGCGACGCTTTTAAAAAGCTTTTCAGACCATGCATTAATTCATCTGGGGACAGATATTGAACGAAAAAGATAAGTCAGCGGAGCAATGATTAATAGAAATTAAAATGGTTATAACTTCTAAATAATGCGTTTTACGAGAAAAGTGTGGTTAAACTTAATTTGCAATAAAAAATAAAGGATTTCATTTAAAAACTAAGCTAATCATAATTTCGTCATTATTTGTGATGAAATAAATAGCGCCATCTTGCGGTCTCCTGCAAACCAAATTACTTGCATATAAAACATCTTCTTAGTAAGGCGCTTACTTTCAAAGTTATGACTAAGCACAATTTAAGTGGACTAAAGATTGATCCTTGAGGAACTCCGGTATGAAAGGTAGCACGGTATTGCTCAACTTCGCCATTTGATTTTATCCTACAAAGAAGTCGGCAGTCGGACGCTTTACTCAAGTCAAGAGGAACAACTAAAGTAAGTTAATTACTATCTAGCACTTAATATATGTATATTCATGGTTACATTGAGCAGTGCTGTAATATTAGGAGTTAAGTTCTTGGCCCTCGAACATAATCAACTGTAACATTAATTTGAATCAGTCAATTTTTCTGCCCCGTTTGAGACAGCCTTGTAAAACCCAACATGTGATTCTACTGCTGACATAACACCAAAAAGCAAGTGAAATTGCTTACATTTTGAAATCTCGGCCCAGAATAGGACTGTTACTATTCGAGTATCCGAGTACTCTAGTACCGCCTTAAAATATCAGAGTTTGAATAAAAGAGTATTCAAATACCCTGAAAGTTCGGACATTCATACGATGAATGACTTGAGATTAAATTTCAGTGTTTGAGAAAAAAAGTATTAGGTTGTGGTTTTTATATAAAAAGCTTAGGTGGGATATTACTGAATATTATTTTCGACACCAGGCAGGCAGGTAGGCAGGCACCATTAGCAACGATAACACCTTTCCAATGGGGATCTAATGAAAAAATATCCTTTTCGAAGAAGTTTTGATTTTTAGAAACGATTGATTCTTCGAAAGTCGGAGTTACAGACGCTCAATTTCTGATGCAAGAATTATTCCAAACAAACGGAATCTTGGATTATCATGAAGGAAGATAGATCTATATAAATCGACTACTACAAGCTATTTTTCACAAAATTTTGGTGCACAATACCTGTCTCTGAACAGTAAAGTTCAGCACCAATGATATCTTCTGGCTGGAGGATAGAATAAGGAAATATGCCCCCAGTAGACTACTATATCGTAACCAATACCTTCTGTGGGTGTATGGAATACTTAAGAGTCAATCCCACTTGGTTTTCTGTTACTAAGGAAGATCCATTTTCATTCGCAGGTAACACTTCTCTTCAAGAAAGGATCATTTCTGTTTCTTAAAGCCAATAAAGAGCAGATTTCCAAACGAATAAGTGTTTGATTCACTTGTTTGTTCAGTTCATAGGAAACCCATTTCCCGAGCTTTTCAACTTCCACAATCGTGGCAAGATCTTACTAATGATTTTTTGAAAAACGCCTAACTCTAGTGGAATTTATGCCTCATTTTGATTAAAGGAAGAATGGTTGGAAGAGCATAAAATTTTTATACCATTTCAAGCACAAGGGATATTTCTTCTTTATTGCAATGAAGTAATTTCCCTATGGCATTCAATTTCAAATTAAATTTCAGTATGAAATGGGAACTTGAGAAAATCTACACAGCTCCATTTTTCAGAAGCCAAAAATTGACTGCTAAGGCAATGTGCAAAGTTCATGCCAACTATTATAATGTCAGGAACCTTTCAATCACTCAAATCGTAAAATATACTTATGAAAATTCATCACAATGATTGAACCAAATTTATACCTGAAATTCCTTCGAAATAAACTTACTTCAAGGATCTGAGCACTTCCGAGAACGTAAATCCAATAAAATTATGAATGTCTGCTTTTGACACATTTTCCAAACTGTTCTCCAATAAAAAGCTCATTTTGCATGCCTGTAATGAAATACGCCGGGATGTGAAGTCAAAACACTTGTGATGTGTGAACTTTGTACCAAAATTCCAAACGGCTGGATGTCAGTCAAAAACTGTTCAATTGAAACCGTCCTCATGAGGATGTAAACTGAAGGCAAGTTTTTATAGCAGAGATTTATTAGAACGGAAAGTGCCAGAGAATTCAGACTTCCCTACGATAGAATAAAAGTTAATCCCAGAGCGTACAGGGGTTGTGGAAGCGTTCAACTTTGTCAGAGTTAATGAATTTTACGAGAGTTTTGATCAAGCCGGACAAGTACGGCTCCTGCCATGTTATACAAATGTTGTATGATATGTTCTCCAGTAAGCGCAGCACGTATACTGCTCGATCCTGGGAACGGGAAATAAAAGCCTCATTATATTCCATAGAAAATCGTTGAATTATAAGTTACCGGGCTGCTGATGGACTCGAGAAGCTTCGCTAGAACCTGCATAAATTTAAACTTTTGCACCAAAGATGCTCTCATGTGTGAGTTTTGAATGGCTTGCTCGAGCAAAGCAACAGCAGACCACAGAAGTGCTGATCTAGATTCTATTGTGTTCATGAGCTCGTGCAGATTAATAAACAATGTTGCAATTTCCGGGTTTTCAGGATTTATATCAACCGGATTCAGGGAAGATGCAAGTAGCTGTGAAGTACAAAGTTGGAGAAATGCACTCATCTTTTGGGAAAAGCTTACCGCCAGGCATCTATTGAGTCTGTCAATAGCATTCTCGGATTTGGTACGTATGAATTCCTCGAAAGCCAACTTAAACTCGAATATATTGGTCTTCGCTAAGCTTTCAGTAGTAAGGGCTGCTTCCTTATCTGGTTCAAAAATACTATCAGGGGAATGACTCAACTTTTCCGAGGAAATATTCTCCTGTTCTATTTTGGTCTCCATTGAAATACAAAATTTAGAAAATACAGCCAACGGATATAAGTCCTCAAAAATATGACTTGAATAATAGAAATACAATTTTTTTGATTAACTTGGAAAAGGTTACTTGGTTTTGATAGGAATATTTATCGTATGAGATTTTGTGGATTCGATCAAAGATGTTTCACTTTGTTAAAATATGGACAATCAATCGCTTTTCAGAAAAGGCTCTTAGCATTTTGTGTCGGACAAATTTCAGTTGACTATTTAACCAAGTAATTTTTTTAATGGCATAGCAAGGACTGAATTAAGTAAGTAATTATTTCCACCGTCAATTTGTTCTTCGCTTAAAATGTCGTGCGAATCCACGTGCGAATCAAACATACCTTCGCTGAAATTTTCTCGTATAAAATGATATTGTAGGTCGGTTTGGGAAATTCGAGGTTTTAATCAGCCGAATAGCACTACAAATCAATCCATGAAGAGTGTCGGTTTGATAGCACGTTCCGTCAAGCAAGTTACCCACACCAGCTTCTTAAGAATTTGAGATGCTGCGAAGTCCTCTGACTTTGTTTTGAATAAAGCGACACATTTTTGTTGTTGTGATGATCATGATGCCGAACCTGAACACATCCCAAATAGGTGATGGAGTGTTGGGCTTGAGCATCCCCCGCATAACTAGCGTAATTAAAGCGTTTGAAAAATATACTATACTCCTTAGTTTTTTTATGGTATTGCCTATGCTAAGCTGGATGAGGAATTTTGTGGGTTTCTGCCTTGAACATCAAGAAGCCTGTTTTAGACCATACGAGCTCTTTAAAAGACGACAAACTTTTTCCGATCCATCGTCATATCCTTCGAGTTGACGTGTGTATGTCTACTTTTGCAAGTCATCGTTTAAAAACGCGATCTTTATATCAAACTGTTGTAAATTCAAATCCTCAGCTGCCTCAACAGGCAGGATTGTCCGAATCGGTGGAAACCTTATCCCTGGAATAAAGGTCTTCTCATAATCCATACCAAAGTGTAGTGTTTAATCCCGTTGGCTGAAAACCTGGTCTTAAACACTTATTTTCGATTGTTCTTTTTCTTGAAGGTAACATTGTAAGTTCCCAAGTTTTATTCTTTTCTTTGGATTTTTACATCCTCATAGCACACTGGTTCTGAGTATTCTGCAAAGAGAGAAAATCTTTCTGAATTACTGGTTACAGTGTCACTTCTTGTTGCGCTTCTTAAATTCTGATGCAACCTTTGGAGTCTCGGTTACTTGAAGCATGTGCAACATCTTGGTCTCAGCTACATAATGGCTGGCGTTGAACTTCATTAGACGCTATATTTTTTTTCCTTACAGGAAAAATTCAAACGAAGTCTAATCGTGTCATCTTTCCTAGCGTTACAACCAGGTAACTATCTTTGACATTGTTTCTTTCCAAATATTAAGGATAATAGTTAATACTTTCTATTAAATATGTACAATTCCTAATCCTTTAATATTTAATCCTTATCTTGCAGTCTTACTCTAATCCCTAAACATAATGTGATTAATGATATAAATCCTACGAATATCCTATAGATACAAAAGTAAATATCCTATCCAAATTTCTAAATTTCTATCTATCTAATTCAATTCTTTCTACTAACTAATTCGCTCTACTTATCTATTTCCAGGTAGTCCTCGTCCAATTGGGTGGTACTCAACGTTATTCTTAAGCTTGCAGCATATTTGGTAATTTTCCGAGTTTCTCCGTTCCAGATAGATGATTTTCTTTTACGATTAAGGTAAGTTGAGAGGAGAGATTCTAAGGTAAGTGAAGATCGAGGTGTGCGTTCGCCCAAGAAGTTGCCTTGCCATTTTAACCCGTATGGAAACGACGTCCTCCACTGTAGATCCCGATAGTAACCAGAAAACAGGTGAGATAGCTTTCTGATAAGGTATCTGAAAGGTAACCAAATTTCTTTGCAGAATCGGAAGTCCAGAATTACAGAAAAGAGGACAGCACGGCAAGGTAATTTTTTCCTAACAAAAGCATTTTCTAAACCAGGTCACAAACGCGAGATTGGGATTGTAACAACATGCTATATAAAATTAAAGGAAAACATATGAGGATTTGAAATTATGCAAGAAAAGTGCATATTAATCGCAGTTTTTTTTCAAGGAATTTTTGTATTTGTACGAAAAGAAGGGTAAAAAAATTCCAAAATTTTGATTTTGAAAATTCGTAGCTCCTAAACGAAGAGGAGTTGGAGGCTACTTTAACACTTATTTAAAAGGCGCTAGTATCTTCTACAATATCGGCTCTAGACTCGTACACATGTCGTGTTTGGTATAGCTACACGGAATTCATCTAAAAAATGACGAAAAAACTTTGAAGTGCCATTATATCGAAAACCGTTAGGATTGTCCCTCCTTTTTCATACAATTTTTTGTTTCTCGCTTGGAAAATTACCACTGGATACCCGATCAATTGCTTTAAGCTGAACAATAACGGGTCAAATATGGAGCGTTGAGGAACTTCGCACAGGATACTAGATGCCGAAGATAGACAATTCCTTACTTTTACCTGTTTCTTGTAATCAGATAAGATATTAAGCTCTATGAAGTTAGTACCGCCAGATTAGAATTTCACAAAAAAATATGGAATTCATTTGTTCAAACATTAGAAAATTTTAACCACATATATTAATAAAAATATAAAAATTTACAGGGGTGGCAATCGTAACTACCCGTCGAAAAGTTTTACCCAACCCTCAGAGAATTTTGTCCGACCTGCATTAAGAACCTATAGAAAGCGACAGACCCTCGCAACATTAAAGAAGGGCGTGAGCTATTTTTATTTGAATTTTGCCCGACTCATCTTTCCAAATCCTCGAGAAGTTTTTCAAGCTCCCAGGAAGTTTTGCTTAGCAAGCAAATATGACTCATATAAGAAAATACACGAAAATATTTGATATTATCTGTTGTGGTGGTAATATCAGAAATTGTCGATTTAATAATCCCGTAGCTCATCTTATGGGGGTGGGCAAAATTATTTATTAGTTGGACAAATCTGGGAAAAACGTGGGCAAATTGATGCTGTCGATAACTTGATTACGGGCCACATAGTCCCATCGGATACTTCCAACTCTTTTCGAGTTTTGCACACAAATGATCTGGCGGCTTTTGAGAAACCTTATAATTTAAACATTGCTGCACTTTGCATATATCGCAATGATTACAGTGCATCTTTGCGGCTATTGCACTAGCTAGTTTGC
>QYTT01084277.1:4245-16589 GCA_006980735.1 Dasypogon diadema
TATACGTAGACCCCAGGTGTATTTTTACTGTTTTCCTTTGTTGTTATTTATATGTGCAGACATACGCCTACGAAAGCTATATATTAATTTTAGCACGAAATCGATTCCGCCTGAATTGATATATTTTTCAGGGACTTACGCAACAATCGACTAATTTAAAACATTTTTTTTTATAATTTTTTCTATAGCAAATAGAGTGTCCGTCCGTTTGTCCGCGGCTTAGCTCAAAAACAGTACATACTAGAAAGTTGTAATTTGGCATGGGTATACATGTTAATCACGCCAACAAAGTGGTAAAATAAAATCTTGAAAAAAAAATTTTTTTTGGGTGACTCCGCTACACATAAATCGGGGATGAATTTTTTTTCTCGTCTATCCCATGGTGTGAGGTGTCGTTGGATAGGTCGTTCTAAAATGTTGCGGGTATGTGAAAACCATTTTTCGATTCAGGGATCCGTTTGCGAAATATTAAGCTTTAAAATACTACCTTTTGTTAGAGTCAAGTGTCATATATACATTATACGTACCTAAATATTGTACTTATTGTATATACGCACCTACTTACGATTTCAGGGTGCTTAATTTCTATGGAACCCAACACTGCGAATGGCGTGACACGCACTTGGCCACTTGGACACAATTGGACACAAATATGAATATTTCAAAGATAAACAAATTTCTTTCAAGATAAGCATTTTGTTCTTATACGACAAATTAAATTTGTACCCATGCCCATAAATTAACTGTGGTATATTATGAACCATGAAGTTAAATTTTGTTTATGTAGCGAAAATACTCAAAATCGAGGCATGAAGTAAAATACCACCACTTGGGTAAGTACAGAGTCAGGCTGTAACATCCCCGTGGGAAAAAGAAGCATTCTAAAGGCGTTTAAAAGATCTTCTTGGAAAGACATAAGGCCTCCTTTTCTATATCCCAATCCATTTCTTTTTTAATACGCTTTTATTAGCTTCACTTGTAACTATGTAAGAAAATCTTGTAAGCTAAACTTCACCCACTCTCTGGTTTCCGATTGAGCTGAAATTTTGCTTACACGTTTAGTTTGGATGACAATGCGTGGTTAGCTAAGTGACATATTCTAAAATCCAATATGGCGGACTCCCATAATATGGGTATCAAATGAAAGAGTTTTCTGAGAAGAATACGAAAAATAAAATAACGTCACACTAAATTCAATATGGCGGACGCCCCAAGTTGGCAGACAAAAATTTTCTTATCTATAACGAAACGGAAAGGTAAAATGGGTGAAGAGGAATCTGATAATGGAGCCAAGAAGCAGAAAGTGCTAAAGTTCATTTAATGCTGTGAACTATGAGATCCCACTCTAGCCAAGGTGAGAAACGTGCTGAGGGCTGAATGGTATCAGGGTAGTAAAAATTGTCCTATCGCAAGCGTCACCTTAGAGCACCGGGCGCAATCCTGTTGTAGTTAGCTTTGCCCCCTTACTCGGTCCACTGGGGGGATCGAACGTTGAATTGTCCGATACTCGCGGGAATAAAATGAACACAAACAAAACAAAAAAAAAACTTAAACCATTGGAAACAGCAACGCAAAGAAAAGAACGATTAGAAAAGGAAAAACAAAAGAGCAAAGAAAAAAAGCGAAATTGAGTGAGACAGACTGAAAAAGAGAAGAAATGCAGTCAAATCTGTACATGAGGCAGTATAGAGCCAATGAAATGCCCAAGAAGCGAAACTGTTAAAAATGCTAACTAAACGAATTTTAAATGTATTCTGAATTAGGACTAAAAAGTGTAAAATAAAATATAGGTTAAAAAACCTAAAAAACACGCTTTTATCAGGCACTAAAAATTAAAACATAATTAAATTAAATAAACTTTTATTTACTATGATATATGCATGTTACCCTTGCCAATATTTTAACTTCATTGTAGAGTAAACGCAAACAAAGCTATTTTTCCACCATTTTGGAAACTCTTCCATGTTTAGTAAATTCCTGGAAACGGAACTTACGATCTTTTTAACTACAGACCAATAGTAATTATATAAATAATGAAATAATGAAAATAATAAATAATGAAAGATCGCTGATTTACGACCACCATTGTGGTTTTCGTAATGAGGCCTGTCTGGTGACTTGATGACTTTATGGGCGTTGGCATAATTGTTTCCATGATTTTGGTAAATCGTTTATAATTGTCCCTGACATCTCGAAGGCCTTTCACAGAGTCTGACATTCTACCCTTTTATTAAAACTTGACCGGTCTCTTCCTACTTGGATTGGAAGTTTTCCTTACAATTGCTTCATCTATATTATATTGGATGGCATTATTTATAACGTTTATAATATCAATGCTGGGGTGCCGCAAGATTCTGCATTGTCTCCCACTCTTATTTTTCATTAATCATAGCTTTTACATCTAATTCAATTCACCGTTTCGCAAAGGACGGCACCCTTGATTTCTTGTACTCGTTTGAATCAGTTGCTAACTTTCTTAGAAATGCTACTGAACTGATAACAGTTGAGTGTACACATGATTGGATCAGCATCACTCAACGACAACATTACTAAAAAATTTTCCTGGGGCGATGCCTCGCCCGAGAGCTGTAGCTTGTGAAGTGTTTATTGCTCGCAGTACAGGGTAAGGAAAGTGGAAGGCTCCAGGGGAGGCATCGGCTTAGGAGCTGAACGGTCTTTCTATTATTACTTGATCGATGATACTATGTTCTGTCTTCCCTCTCGAATATAGGCTTTAAAATGCGCACCGATACTTTTACTCAACTGCCCAATACCTCGAATCCCCCTCGGATTTTCTTCCCATCAAGGTTGTACACAGCTTAATAGGCATTTCCTACGCTTTAGTTTCACCATACAATTATTTTTGTCATGAACTCTTCTGGTATACCACATTAATTCCCTCAGAGAGTAAACAACAAGAGTTCCATGCATGTTTGTTTAAATATTCTGAATTACATGAGTTAGATATTTTGATTTTTAATTAAAGTTACGTATATATTTTTTTTTGCAAAAATATTGTATATAATGCCATAAAGTATAAGAGTCTATTATAATAAGGTGTTCCAAACGAAACAATCTAAATCAGCCCGGTTTGTTTGTAGTAACTTGATATGTAAGAACTTTCTAAAGTTTTATGAGTTTTTATCAAAAATAACCATTTATTTTCGCAAACATTTCAATATACCAACAATTCCTAAAAACCCACTCTGCTATCTACTTATTCTTCAGTCGAATTTTTTCTTCTTTGACACTCAGATCTCCACTTTTTAGCAATCTGCTTTAAGCTGCTGCTGCTCTCTGTATCTGAAAGAGAATTTGCACCAACAACTCCAAGCTCTAGATCCACAGGAGTTTGTGGCAACTGATCTGGAAAAGTCCTGTCGTAAGAATACTCAGAACTGCTTAAACTTCCAGAGGAAGAACTTGAATAGCCCCAAGCATTTCTTGTTATTTGTTTTCTTTGTCGTCTTGCAGCAGCCACAATAGATCCACAAACTGGATCTCCAGATGTTAATATATTTTTCCCATTTTCAGAATCTGTTTGGAAGAATTTAAGTGATTTTAGGCGACATTTACACCGAAAATGCTACTTACCAGCAGAGTTTGGACGTTGAGGTTCTTTTTGAATTGTTACATGACAAATTCCATGACTTGTAGCTGGACGCTGACGCACTGTTGCTTGTACTAAGTTATTATCACTGTCCATATCACTATCTCTTTCGGAAACACCTTCTTCTGATAGGCTGGAAGGAGGCTCACTTCTAGAAGAGATTGATCCAACTTCGTCTGAAAACCCATTTTCATCCAGAGGAATTCCATCAAGTAATTCTAGACTCCTCACGCTTTTGTACACCTCCTTTCGATATAGAGGGTTTCCTGTAACTGAGTTTCCTTCTAAATTAACTTCCTGCAACAGTGGACATAGACCCAGGAAAGTTAGAAATCCCAAATCTCTTATACGATTGTCTTTTAAGCTAAGCTTCTTCAGTAATGGTAAGTTCCCAAGGGGATTCACTATTTGGATCATATTCCCATCGGCAATAAGAGTCTCTACCGTTGGAATACCATTTGTGCCGTCTAAACTTGATAGCCCGCAGTTACTTACATTCAAATATTTCAAATAAGTCAAGCCACATCCCAAATCTCTTAAAGAACTTAAAACGCTTCCATCCAAGTTTAATGAGGTTAACTTAGGAGTGAATGCGGACAATCTGGACAAGCTGACCATGTACGAAATTACACGTAGTTTCAAGGACTCGACATTTTCCAAGTCATCCCGACCTGCTACTCTTCGCTACACAATGATAATATATAGATATAAAAAACTTCAAAAATGCATACTTCTTACTAGTAGTTCATCAAGAGTGGGTTCCACTGGGATTACAATTGGAAGATAATAGGCCTGAGCTGGAAATCCTTCCGCATTATTGGCTTCTTCAAATATCTCGTCACTTCTCAGAGATGAATTAGTGCTGTCAGATCCAGGTTCGTTAATTTGATGTCGTCTCAAAGATGCAATCGAAGACAAAGATGATCCTCCTGAATCTCTGCGCTCTTCAATTGGTATTTCAGCATGCGGCATTATTTTTTATGTTAACTTCGCAATAACTACAAATTGTTGCCCCAGAACAGAAGTATCCAGAAATTGATTAAACAACAAATTTGCCTGACGCATGTCCCTTCGCCGCTGTGGTGACGTTATAGGAAAACCTGGAGGGTAGTTGAGGAAGTACTTCTTTCGAAATTTGTACTTTGCCCAAATTAGTTTAAAATTCGGTATATAAAATTTAGATTTTCGAATAGTAATGAGGATTTTGTTTGAAATTTACTTCACACAGTAAGCAATTACTGACATGAAAATTACAAAACTCAATCACACATAAACTTTTTAATTTCGTGTTTGAATTAACATCCAGTTTGGTAAAACCATATAAAACAACTATAAAGAGAATCGAAGCGGGAACCCAGATTAACTTTACTTGCACCTCTAAGGGTGTAAAGTAAGTTGAAATCCTTAAAGGAGCACAGCCCATCTTGTTAAATTTTACGAACTATCAAACTTATATATATAGAATAGGAAATAACAACTGTTACTCTTGTCTGAAGGCAAACTAAAAAGCACTGCAACATATGTTGCCTTTTGCATCTCCAGCGCGGAGCAGGATTTTCAATTAGAGCAGAGTTATGACTAATCTAGAAGTACCTTCACACTGAACCGCTGTCTCATTCTCCACCAAACAAAATCTGCAAAGGTATTGTTTCCGTTGGACCCTAAACCACAATGCTTTTTAAGGATTCCAGAAGTGAACCTGATTTCATCCTCCTTCCATCCTTGGGATTAAAGTTTTCTAATGTGGAACTTATAAAGAGTTTAAAGCGATTAAATCCCAGAGTTTCATCCATATTTTCGCTCATACTTCTCAGGCACATTTGCAAATAATGAGATCCTAAACATGGCACCCTGATTCCAATATATCCTGCAACCTACATGAATTCCATTTGATTTCATCGTGCTAAGTTATTGAAGAGTTTTCTACATTCGTAGACTAGCCTGGAATTAACTTGATAATTACTAAATGCTTCCAGTGCAATCTGGTTGTACAATAGTACAAAAACCTTGTTGTTCCTAAATCAGAGCCCTGCGAGTAGGCTAGAGCGCCTTCCGAAGGAAACCACAGCCGGTCATTGTGATAATGGTTGAGTTCTTCATATATTTTGCAAAAGATTGGCACAAATTTGATATTTCATTAATTACCAAGTTTCAACCATACATTCATCTAATGAACAGCCTTATAAGTCAAGTCCTTCACCATGCCTCCTCCAATGGCGAAATATTGTTCTGAGCCCTGGAACTTCATAGCTATCCCCTATTTTGCCAAGATGTCAGTTTTTTCGTTCTCTTCCAAAGTGTTACGTCATTTTCTGAGGCAACCAACCGATTTTTTGCACACATTCCATTACCAGGGAGAAATTCACTTCCGTCCGTCTAGCCACTGCTTCATTGTCCAATACGAAAGAATTTTATCACTTCGCACCTGATCCTCTCTTAAGTAGTTCAAGTTCAGCGAAGATTTTTGTCCCTGCCCTGCCGTTCCTCATGGATCCGCCCGCGAATATAAAAAATATCCCCTCGTCCCTTCTGTAGGAGCGATCCATCACTGAGAGTAGTCTTGTGAATCCTTATTGATCCTATTTTTGTTCATCGTGAGCCCCTGATCTCGTTTACTTGATCCAATATTTCCCTAAGCCATTACTCAGTCCCTGACGAGAACTCTGCACTGCCGCCTGCACTGCCATTCTTTTCATAAACAGATACGATGGTGGCAATCCCGGGGGAGTTTCTAGCGCAGTTGTGGATGTAGTGCAAAAAGTGTCCGTAATCCCTATGAAAGCCATTCTTTACATCCTATTCAATTGTTGCCTAACAGTTCCCTGACATGCCTCAGTTCACCAAACTACCGCAGCAAATGTCACCACCATTGTATATATCCGATCTGTTGATCTTGGAAAGATACCCCCTTTAATCCACATACTCTTCTACATTGACATAACAACTCCTTCGCTTCTCTGATCATGATGTTTCCAGGTTAGCCTTCCTAGAAACGTTGATCTCAGATCCAAAAGGCTTAAGTGGTTCAAATTTCATAGTCTTTGTCATCTTTGTAAAGATTATCGTTTCTATCTTTCTTGCATTGATAATGAGACTCTGTCCCTTATATACCATCCTTCCACCACTCTGGGGTAATTCCTCATGATATTAACGATAGTGAAGATAAACTTTCTCCTCGCCACCAACATCACTGTGGAGTGCCTCAGAGCTCCACCCGGGAACCTCTCCTGTTTTGTTTATACATTAATTATCTACTTGACATTTTAAGAGATACACCCCTTTGCGCTTGAAGCTAATTAAAGCCCTTATACTACCCTTCTTTAAACATTGCACTTTAGTTTATCCCAAAACTGATTCAAATTGCCAAATTAAGTTGTAAGTTGTCTTCAACTTTTGAATCCCCTGATTTTATAGGATGAGCAGATTTTTCTCAGATTTTAAATTATCTCCTATCTCTTCCTTTCTGGTGATTTTTATTTTTTTGCTATTTCTTAAGGTATTGCCTAAGACCATGGAACAACCCTATGATGCGCATAGTACAGCTTAGGCGGAGGGAAATTAGCGAAGAAGAGATTGGGAAATTTCGAACCTGACAAATGTTTTAAGTGGCTCCCAAATTTTGGCATGAAATTTTTACTGGGCAAAAACAATTCTTATCTGTAGAATTGTCTCAACCACTGGTACCCAGTTAAATTGCCGCGTCCTGTACAGGATTCGAACCTACACCGACAGGAGAGAAAATCTGTAGACGTGCGCCTCAGCCCGCTCGGCCACCGGCGTGCAATAATGCACGCAATTATGAGTTGCAAATATTATAAGTAATGTCGTATTCGTTTTTGTTCTGATGAAGCCCATTCTTAATAGTGAAATTCAGTGATTCCTTTTTAAACAAAACATTATGGATGTGAAATACATAGTTATATACCACACAACAACAAGTCTTCAAGTGGAATGAACGTCAGCACCTGTATAATCCATCTTAATATATTATTATAATTTTTGGCCATATCGTATAAGAAGCGGCGTTCTCATTCTATTAAGATTGCGGAAAAGATTTCGGATACCTATTTACAAGTTATTAATGGAAGAAAGCGTTATCAAAATTGCAGGGCTTCAAAAAGATTTCCCTATAGCTTAGGTGGAAAGACTAGAATTTTTGGTGTCATTACTTCGGTCGTAATGGCAAGTATCATCAAAATTATGGAAAAGAGTAATTAATTAGGTGTTCATTGCAGTATACGAATGAAAATAAGATCTTTAACATTCAAGCCATCAATAATCCTTTCTGCAATTATCGATACGTGTCCTTGACATAGCTTTGAGGTTACACGAATATTTATCAATAGAAGAAAATAACTTTATCAATCCTGTCACCAAGGACTATAGTCTACTGTTTCCTTTGCTCTGGTGTCAAGCATAATCAATGTTTCCATTAATCAAATTTCCATTTCTTATTGTGTTTGCTTAGGAAAGCAAGCGAAGAAGTGACCGAATGTGATTGGAGCTCCTTATGAACTTGACGCAATTATTCCGCGCGTGTTATTTTTATTTACACCTTTCCATCCTTGTTAGTATTGACAAATAAATTTACTTATATTAGGGGCACTGAAATCTATTGGTATTTATTATTAGGGTACAGTAACGTAAGTAGCGCTTATAGGAGAGCATTTCGGGGTAAGGTAAAAATGTTAAAATTGTACAGCATAATTAAAAGTTTTATCGTGTATCATAATCACTACTGTAGGAAAATAATGCACTGTAGATATTTAGCGAGAAAAAGAAGAGGGGATTTTATAGGAATGATTAATACTTATATTGTCTTGTCGAGTATGTTTTCTCTGAATTCTCATGTTTGAATCTCAGAACTAACAAAATTTTTTATATAAATACAATGCTTTCCGAATTTTTCAAAAAACAACTAACTTCACCCAAAGTATCGATACTCGATGTTTTTATCTCCTTTTATATTTGTTAGGTCTTTTACCATTGCTTTATTTTAGTAAGCTCTGCACATATTTCATAATATTTTTTGCAGATTCATGAATGTATACGTAAATTATATCATATCTTCGTTTATGTCACAAAATATTCACTTAAGCTAGAGTGAGTCATGTATTTCTGTAAAATGACGGACGTTTTACAACGATGCGAAATTTGTATATGCGTTAAAAAAATTCTAAAAGAGACAGACTAATTTGCTTCGATTCAAACCATCAAATATCGACCATTTGGAGCACTAATGTAATGTTCGTAGTACATACTTAAATTATCATTTTAAGACTGCTTCCTTAACCCGGCGTCATGGGGGTAGAAATTTGTTACAAGGACGTGGGGGTTGGATCATCATTACCCACTTATTCAACACCAGGCATTTCATTATATTTATGAAAAAAAAATAGAAAATTTTGCTTATAGCCATATTACACTTTATTAAGGAAATAAAACATGACAATATATCGACAAAAATATATTAATTATTTATTTTTTTAACCAATAAACATATCACTTAATAAAAGTTAACAAAATCAGCTTCCTCTAGCTTGATCATACCAAACACTTATTTTTTGTCATTCTTTTAATTTAAATGGCACTTTTGGGAATTTAACAAACTAATCTTTGAAAAAAAATAACAAAAATTTAATTCGACTCATCATTGTGAATGAATGCATAGCTACTTTGATTACGGGGAAGGGTCATATTTACCTTTTTCAGCTTTCAGCACGTGTAGCTTGCAGCGCGATCACCTTCCGACTGATTTCTCATTAAAAACGTTTAAAGAAAGTCAACGCCTCCAGCTACTGAGAAGAGCGGCAACGTCGCACGAGTGGTTATAAAGCCACAAGCAATTTAAAACATGACGGGCCATTTTGACCCATCCTCCATGACGCCGGGTTAAATGTAAAAATTGGAGTAACTCATAAAAAAATATCGAAACGATCTTTAGTGGACACAGAAGCACGGAATAAATATAGAAGGGCTTGAAACATTCGAACATATAACCTAGAGGACCTTCTGTGAAACAAAGGGAGAGGACGAGGCTTTGTAGTAACAAGGCTAAAGAAGTCTTCAAAAAAGTAAAAAAAGAACAAAGCAAGCAGAATGACTAGATGTAAGCGTTTACTGCTTGTTATAATGAAATCAAAACGTTCTAATATGTCATCCACCAAGACTGCGGTGAAGCATTAATCAATATTATCTAATTCGAGATGTACGCCTTTAACCATTATAGCAATAAAAGTCTTAGGCCAAATAACATCTTGTTCCTTACATAGGATTGTAGAAAAACTATGAGAGATAAGGAAGCTTCTTACTGAGCTCATAACGCAAATAAAAACCACGGAACAAATGCCATTTCAATACTAACAAAGCCAAATTCTAATTTAAACAGAACATGCGATGAAGGGTATTTACATGCCCTAAAGGCAGCAATGGTTTCACCTCTTTTTCTATACCACCCTTTAACGGGAATGTTTATGCGAGCTCACTGGAAAAGGAAAATGTACTAGTTGCTAATTCCCTGCAAATTCACACTTTACATCTACTGCGCAAGCCTTACTGGCACCTTCTGCATGTAATGCTGATCAAAGTTTGCTTAATTTCCGCACGCGTGCGGTCTATAAAATACTTGCGAACCTCGACGTGTCTAAAAACCAAACCTGATGGTATCTCACTCCTGCTTCTCAAAAGCTGCTCCTCTTTCCTGGTTCAATCTTTAACACGTTGACTGCTGAAATTAGCTTAAAAGCTTCCGTGAGAGAATTCCATGTTAAAATGCTTTTGTCGTGAGAGAGCTTTTAAATGCCGGTCACCGGTTACCGGCACGGCAGTCAACGTGTTAAGGAACACCTTTCACTTCTTATATTCAAAAGGGTCAATATTGGTTTCGAGCTGGACATTCAATAAGCGAACCTTTCTAACCGTTCCATCTGTGATATATTAAATAATGTCGAAAAGATTGAAAACAATTCGACTAAAATCCTAAAGAAAGATCGATTTAATAAAAAGGCGAGATAGTTCGGAAAATTCGATTTGAAATCGGATACTTCCACATCGGGCTGCTTATTGCTAGGTTATTACTAACACCGCGCAATATCCGCAATTAAGCTTAAAATTATTCGACGAAAGAAAGGAGGGGATCGGCGGGGGGGTGTTGATACTTCTTTCCATAGTTTTTACTCTTTTATATTTAGGAAATTTCAATTTTTGTTTTATTTTCTGATTTCTGAACATATTTTAACTCTGTAGACTTTATAGCACTAGACGAGGTTTAAGAGGCTATAAACCATTTAATACGGTAGGCGGAAATGGTACTTACCTTACTCTCCTACAATAATCTGGCGACTTTCTTGTCCATATTTTAGCATACCTATCCAAGGCATGTCTCTTATTGAGATAAATCTGAAAGCTGTGGTAAGAGTTTAAAGTCGTCCTCATACCTAAGGCTGACAGAGTGAATTACACAACAGCCATATCGTTTAGACCAATAAGCTTAACCCTCGATGTACCAAGGAGACGTCTTGCATTTTCCATTTTTAAAAGTATAATAAAGTATAATTTTATTCTATAGTTGAAATAAGAAAAAAAAAACATACAAAATGTTAAGTTATTGCTGACTCTTTTCATATATGTAACACCATGGACCAAGGACTTATGGAAATAATATTATTTTTCCAACTAAATCAAAATACTGGTTTTTATTACATTACAAAATGTATGCACTTACTGAGACAAAAAAGTGCGGGCGTTTTTTTCATATAGGGTTAATTTCCTTTCTATGAAAAAATGCTGGAGCATTTTGGTGGGTGGAACGTAACCTCTTTCTTGCAACTTCAACCGCGTATACGAAAGGGAAATCTGTTTAAACGTCCTAAACATGCCCAGTTGCGCAAGTTGAAATGGTTGTTATTAAAGTTTATTGGTTGTGTTTGAATTTAAAAAAGTTGTCATTTTTTTGAAATGGTTAACATTTTGAAAACGGTAATCTTGATTTTGATTTAGTTGGTTCTGATTCGAATTTGTTTTCTCCTGGTTTTGATTTGATTGCAGATATCTTTGAAATGGTTACGTTTGAAGCGTAAATGCTATATACAGATGGATCAAAAGCTAAGGGGAACTTTGGTACCGGCATCCTCCACGAGAACCTGGGAATGTAAATGGCACTATGCCTCCAGAAGTAGCCTATAGCTTTTCAGGCAGAGATCAAAGCTATATATACTTAAAGCAGGCAGATACCTTCGGAACCTGTAACCTCAGGGAATAAAAATTTCAATCTGCACGAACAGTACGAACACGTACTCTCTCCCACGCCAATAGTACAATGCTCTATAACCAACTGTCCCATTTGCTTTATTCCACTTTAAACCTGAAATGTTACTCAGAATTAAAGGGCATCATTGAAGAATCTTTGTATTTAGGAATTCTTGCATTCATTCAACCGACAAATATGATGTTGTGCAACGTGATTTTAATTCACGATACAAAACACTACATTCTCATTCCTAAAAACACCTGTTGAAATAAGACATAGCTCATATTGAAATAAAAAACAGGAACTTTTTCAAGATTAACAGAATTACACATGTCAAGGTATTCATAAATAAAACTTTCTTTAAATATTCCCTATTTCCCTTCTTTTCTCTTCTTTTTTGTCACCTATCATTGGTTCAAATGATTTGTATACATTCACAAATACACCAAAAGACGAGTTTACACTTTATTAATGGCTATCTTGTAA
>QYTT01084280.1:0-12366 GCA_006980735.1 Dasypogon diadema
AAGTATATCAGATTTTTTTACTAAGCACAAGTAGACAAAAAAAGACCTCTAAAACAATCAAACAAACATGTAATCAATGCATAGTCATAATATACAATATGATTTCCAATCATGTTTTGAGAAGTACTTAGTTTTTACGTACCTTAAAAACTTTTCTCAAAGCGCCAAAACAAAACACTCTCACCGCGGCCACAACGGTCGCCCTACTGACAAGTCGAAACCTGTACGCGAGTATAATGATGGAAAGAGACAGAATATCACTGTCTTTTGCAACTGGGAGTTTTCGTTTCCGAGAAATGGTGGTATTCCATATTAGGGATACTATTCCATATTTGGTTACTTTCCTCTAATCTCAAAAAATATCGGCGGCGATGATAATTTTAAAATACGGTAGGCGTACGGTGGCGCGTCGGTCAGTATGGTGCGGATATGGCGCGGTCCTGTGTAAATATCATAATTTAAATTTCGTGAAAATATCCTAAAATCATGATACGAGCGTAATACGGTACGGTGCTAGCATGAAACAAACGCCTATATGCAGGTATCAAGCTGGCATGCAGCTTTCAGCTACCTGTAACGAAGTATTCCTCACTAACATCCAGGCTTGGATGTGTACGCGTCTTTAAGCCCGGCGCGTCTCTTTTTGTCTCTGTCCCATTACCGGGTTCATGCATTAAAAAGTCGCTCCACTCTCGCGTCGCCTTAAGGATCATTTGTTGTACGTAGTCTCATTTTATAGCATCTATGGCATGCTTGCAAAAGAATGTGATTTAGATATATGATTGGGATAAGTTAACCCAAAGGAGAAAAGTTTTCTAGCAAATTATTGACTGTGCTTTCGATCGACAGCGTTCAATCCGAGTAGATGAAAAACCAAACTTATTTTACGTGACTGACTAAAATAGTGAAGTATTTTTAAAAATTTTGTGATAAAGTAAACTGAGTGACAAAGTAAAGTGAATAACACCGACCAGTGGAGAAATATTGTGCAGTGGTTGCAAACAGTAGTGCGTAAATTATTGAATTTTAGTGGAAGTGGATAATAGTAGAAAAGTTACGATAATTAATGAAACATTGTGATAAGTGATTAAACTAAAAAATAGTGAATAAATTGAATCACTTGGCCAATTTGGAAAAGGGACACTAACTACAGCGCATTACAAAAGGACCCATAACTAAGGTATTTCTAATATTTTTAAGATGGCAAGCAAGAGACACTTAGAGCGTCTGACCAAAAAAGAAAAAGAAAAAGTCCGTAGGGAGTTAGCAGAATGTATAGGAAATATAAGCGATGAAGATAGTTTTGAAAATAACCGTAATGAACCCTATAGTTACATCATTGAGGGAATAAGTGGAGTAAATAGAGACGAAATTGTCAGTACAAGCAATTTCGAAAATATTGGCGTAGATGAAGTGAGAAGTGTAGTAAATATTAGAACCGATTATACTGTAATTTCGTTCAGAGAAAAAATGAAAAGGTGGTGTCTAATGTACGACCCTCCAAGGGAAAGTTGTGGAAAATACTTCACTATGAAAATTTAGATGAACCGTTAAGTATGAAAGCGTTGTTAAAGAAAAATGAAAAGATAATAGTAAGAATTGTACCACCTGGTTCTTATCATATGGGTTTGGAAAACCAATTGAGAAAAATTAGTGATGTAGAAAATTATAATCAAATAGTTTTAGATACCAACACTGACGGATTGCCCTTATATAAAAGTTCAAGCCAAACCTTATGGCAAATTTTGGGAAAAGTTGTAAACATTCCATAAATTGATGTGTTCCTAATTGGCGTTTTTTTTGGTGGAAAAAAACCCTTTAATCCCGCTTTTATTTGTGATACGCCCGCGCGTTCATTTCTATGTAGCATAGTAGGACATAATTCACTACATGGATGTTGTAAATGCTACCAAGTAGGAAGAAAAATTGGTAAAGTTGTAACTTTCAGCACTACAATAGAAGGACTAAGAGCAGATGAAGATTTTTCCGCACGAAAACCAAATTTGAGAACATCTTTCAGTACTTTAGAAAGCATAGGTGTTAAGATGATTACGCAACTCCCGCTAGACCCTATGCATCTCATTGATTTAGGCGTAGTGAGAAAAGTTATTTTAAGAATTCTAAATGGCAAAGTTGTCAATAGAATAACTTCAGAATTTAAGCCATTTATGCCAAGGGAATTTGTAAGGAAACCTCGAAGTTTTGATGAAGTTTTGCGTTGAAAGTCAGTAGAATTTCGATTCGAATTATTAATCTTCCAAAAAAATATTACAGTTATTTGTTGAAAACTTTCCAATTGTCTTCGGTGAAAACAGTGTAACTTTCAATGTACACAGTCTTTTACATATTATTGATTGCGTTAACAATTTTGGTTTTATACAAAATTTTTCAGCTTATCCTTTTGAAAATTTCTTGAAAAAGATGAAAATAAAAATAAAAAAGCCAAGTGGCATTTTACAACAAATTCATAATAAATTCAGATATGCCAACTTAGAAAAGCCAATACAGCAGTTTTTATAAATAAAAGAAATATTACCATAGCATATAAAACTACTGAGTCCTACTTCTGCATTTTTTATCCTGATTTATGTTTGCAGCATCATGGCCGAAGAAAATCAGGGATTCGGAGTCCTACGGAGGATGGTGCAGAAGCGTTTTCTGTGGGACCTACAGCCCAAACCTTAAACCTGTTGCAACAGGATGTTCAAGATTTAAAAAGTATTATTGCGCAAAAGATAGTTTCATAGTATTTTTATATTTTTTAATCATATCATTTTCAGTTGTAATGATTAAACAAAATCGTGAACTTGCCGAGTTGAAAAATCGATTTTTTTAACTTTTTAATAGTTGACACAATTCCATGAAACAATGTGATTTTTGTTTTCAGACATCATAACAACTCAAAATAAAAAATTGGGGAAATTTTAGCGGAGCATTCTATTTTATTGAAAATATTTGTAGAGAATGTTAATCTTGCAACCACAGAAAATATTTTAAATATTTTCCCTCTCGAAGACAGAGGTGAAATGGAAAAACTTGAAAGACAATTGAAATAATCGAAAGTAGAGCAAAAAAAGTTGGTATGTTATTTACTCGTACGGTGTGATCAGAGACGATATACTTGAAAATTTCTGTAGTATCGCATTTTTAAATATGCAAGATATTTATTCTATTTTTATGAATCCAATTTATGCAAAAAATATCAAATTTATTTTAATTTCTTTCGTTAAACAATTATTTTTATTTATTCCGTGCATTATTTACACAGTAGAGTAATTGGTTTAACTTTTTATCAATCATCCGTTTAGCGTTCGGCATTTGCTTTTTTTTCCTAATGAAAAAAGTATATTATAATAAACAACTCGATTTCTTATGCACTTTTTTCATATAAGTGATGGGGATTCAAAAAATTATAAAGCATGGAGGCCTTGAAAAAAATTTACATAGCTTGTTAAGCCATAATATTATTATTGCTTTCAATTACGATGGCACGCATAAAAAAGATTTAAGATGTTTAGCGGAATTAACAATCTGTTTTATAGTAAGATAGATTTTCTTCTATAAGATCCATTATCAATTTATAACATTTTTTATATTTCTTAGGAGCCATCAAGGACAAATGTCTTACAAAAGATAATTACGTTCTGCAATTAAAAAAGGTTTTTAAGTCTTACAAGGGACGATATTACAAAAATAAATCAGACAAAAAAAAGATAGATCTCGGCAAAGTTGGACCATCCACGTCAGCTGAAGCAGGGCATTCAGAAGAAGCTAGACCTTCCACATTTGAAGAAGCTGGGCCATCAAAAATATAGTTTTTAAGTTTATTTTTCGTTATGTTGTTTTAGGAACCAATCTTAAGATTTATTTTCTGTTTATTTTAAGAGATCTAGAATAAACGTTTTGTTGTATCCTGCTGTAGGCCCCGTGGGAAAAACTTGAGTTTGCGGGCTCAATAAAAACCAAACACACCACTTCTCACTGTATAGTCCTTTATTTATTCCAATATGTTTCTTATCTCCACTAGTTGCTAACGTTACTCACTAATTCCCTTATCGCCTTTTAAAACGGGCCAACTTGTAGACACCAACTCGCCGAGGTTAAAATCAGACTTGTTCAGCCGCTCGCGAGACGGTTTTTTTCAGTCGATGGTTAAATTCAGACTCCAACTAATTCTGGAGTTCACATAAGGTGAACCCAGAACTTTCGCGAAAATTGTCGCGTGGACAATTTTCTTCCGCTGGGAAGAAATGGGAGCCGTGGTCAAGCTGTGCTTAAGCTTCCCACGATCGCGACGGTTTCAAGTTGTAACTTGAGACTTTTGTTTTTCACCGTCGCGTACGGTGATAAATTTATTTTTCACGTTATGAACGTGAGACAATGCAAATTCTTTGTGAAAATTTACACATGAAGAAAATATCATTCGGGTTTCGTCTGGTTTTGTTTGTTTTGCTAATTTTTGTGGGAAATGGGATTAGGAATTAAAATTTGTATTTGTTTCGATATGAATCGAGGGATTAGGAAATTGGGATTTAAATTTTGGTTATTGATTTGGATAAGATGAAACCCGAATGGTATATGCGATTGCATATATAACAGTTTGTTTAAAAACCTTAAATATCTTATATTTCCTTCACATTTTCCAATTTTTCTATGATGTTTTTTAAGTAGACATGCTTCTTCGCCCGTCATGGTATCTGCCTGTTTTAATCGATTTTTTAACCAGTTTCCGATAAGCTGTAGTCTGGAAATTTCGTACAGTATTATACTATTTCCAAGGAAACATTTAATATTCAAAAAGAATTTTGATTCTCTGACCATTCTTAGCCAAATTAATCGAATTTTTATAATATTTGAAGCTCATCCAGGGTTCTTGATTTCTTCATTTAGTTATCTTTGCGAAAATGTGTAGTTTCAAATTCCATTCCGTATTAATTGATATTAGCATCGAAAACGTAACGTTTAGATATAATAAAACATTTTGTGTTCAATAATCTTTTTACAACAAGAGAAAACTTTCATTTCATTTTTCATAATTCCGGGATTATCTTGATATTTTCTTAATGTTTTCAAAGCTTTGATTTCGTTTAACAAGAATTTCGCAGGTATTCTCTTGAAAACGCAATTAATTCAATCGCAATCCGTTTTTGCTTTAATTAATTGGAATTACTTTATTGAAATTAATGTTTCAATCAATTGTGATTAATTTTGCAATTAATTGATTGAAAATTGATTGATTAATGCGCAAAACTATAGCATACGAAACAATTTTTCGCAACTTCTGAGAGCTTATAAATTCCGCTGAGACATGTGCTTATATAATGCATTTATTACCAGTAATTTTTCGAGGAATCACTTGTAAGTACTTTCATCTGTCATTACCTCATTTCCTTATATTGTAAAGGGGGCTCTCAAGACGCGACCAACGCACGAATGGTTAATTATTAAATTCCATAAATCTATCTGTTTCACCCATATCCTTGGAAGAAGCCTTCAGATGAGCCTAGCTGGTAATACACAAAACTGCGGACTGTGGGAAGATGAAGCAAGGTGCTTCAAAAATTAGCTTCACGTTTAATCAAATTACTTTTTAAAAACAAATGCTCCAAGTGACCCAGTTAGCTTGTTTCAAAAATGTCCTATATCGATTTAATAACTATTTAAGATACATATTCAGGTTGAATTAATTAGCATGTATTTACTTATCTAATAGAAAATTTGAAAAGTTGTTATTATAAAATATTGAATGTAAAAGCTTTTTATTCCATGGCATTATTAACTAGTAGATCTATAATTGAAAGCCAGTAAATTTTACTTTAAACCTATTAAATTATTGAGAATTAGCATACACAAAGTTGAGCAGAAATGTAACAAGTCTAAAAATCAATGAAAAGAATGTAAGTGATAATTCATGTCAAATAGTAATAATAATCTTAATGATAAATGAAATAGTAACAACAATTCGTAAATTTAAGCAATGCCGCCTTCTCCTTTATGCCTATGCGAGCACCTCCTGGTTGTGAAAATAATACAACCTACAAACAATTTGACTTCATTTCCTGGTCCATCGAGATCGAGTTGGGCGGATGCTGGATGCTCATCGCTTCTGGCATGTGAGCTTGGTAAAAGCGGTTGTCCGCTCGAGTGATTTTTTTTCTCAAATTAAAATTATTGGTTATTGACACAAAAAAAAACGTAAAATTTGTAATTGGAAACAAGAGGGAAGAAAGAAAGACGAAGGAAATACCAGCGAAGAACGTACTCAGGAAGATCCGGGAAAGGAGCAGATGAAGGAGTTTGAAGGAGAGGTGGAATGAGGAAAAGGAGCCAGAGGAAAGGGAGAGTTTAAGTATTGATTTGTAAAATTTAGAATTTTTCAAAATTATTATTTGGTGTAAAAATGAAATTTTTATCTTGTGAATTTTATGGATTGATTGGTATAGATAGCGGCCGCAAAAGACTTTTATAGTAGCTAGGTTGTAAAGAAAATACATGAGGAATAGTTAATTGGGTCTCTTTTTCTATAAAAATCAATTTTTCCCATAAAAAAGCCGGTTACAATATAAGTACTTACATTTTGGCAAAAAGTAAGACCTTACCACCTATGACATCGTGTGTAAAAATAAGCACTTGTATAAGGTACTTCCCCTTACTAGGAAGTAATTTTTTAAACACTTCTGTAAGCTTACCGGTCCTACTGGGGTTTTTTGGTCAGTCATTTCAGACTGATTTCAGGGATTTTTTTTTTTTAGTTCTTACAAAAAAAATGCGCGTTTCTTTGCTTCCTTTGATTCCGCCACCTGTTTTCCTTTCTTTTTGCTAAGCCACAAAGTGTGAACTTAAAAAAGTTAATAAATAGCTCCTGGGGGCCACTCACGTTCAGTTGTTATGGTCGCCTTTGGCTTAAATACGAATTCCTGTCCAAGAACTGGACAGGAGATTCGTGCCCGCCCACTTATCCGCCTGCACGGCAAATGTCTCTTAATTGCATGTTTTTTAGCAAAAGGCTTGAGGCTCACAGAACGAGATTTGGATAGTTTGTTTAAGAATACAAGAATAACAATTGGTACTAAAGCCTTGTTTAGTCAAAAATTGATTATATGGAGAAGAAATAATATAAACAATTTGTGATATGAAATAGAATGAAGATAATTACTGCTCCAAGTTCGTGTGATGATACTTTGTCCGTAGAAAAAGATTATGCGGAATATATAAAAGAATGGGCAGCAAAAACAACCAAAAAAAGGTCAGAATCACCGAATTGCTCTTCTTATTCATCAGAATTTCGTACAAATAAAAATTTTGTAAGTAAACCAAGCCGTGCTGTAATTATGAATGTTTTAAACTGAAAGTATACCTTTCCAGGTATTAATAGATGCTATAAGGAGCCATCCTGAAGGAGAAATCGTTTTCAGGGATTTTGAAAAATACGGAAAATTTACAGACTTAGGAAGAAAGTATCTAATAGAAACTGTTGTTCTTGTTGTTCGAAGGAAACCCCTTCAGGAAGATTATACAGCTCATACTATAATTCCAGGAAGAGGTTAAGAAAAATTGGGCTGTTAGATTGTGAATCCGAAGATATTTCTAAACAGATTGAAAATCATAAGAAAGATTCCTCTTTTGAAGCTGGAAATATAAGTATTAAGTAGTTATTAATTGAAATATTTCAGAAATTAAAAACTTCATTGCCTGGTTGCAAATTAGAAACGAACCGTGGGGCGATGTTCAACAAAGGTGGAAAGCGACCTTTTCAGCTCGTCGTTCCGACATCTTAAATTTCGAAAGCTTAAATGAAATACTAGAGAAGTGGCTTCAGTACTCAGGCTAAGGATTTGGTGAGAAAACGTTTTCTAATCTAATTTGGGCTTATGGTTATGATTATGTGTTATTTACTTTTTGATTGATATCGACTTTTCAATTTTATTTCCCACCAAGGAGCATACATTAATTGTGAAATGGAAAGATTTCTGCTCAAAAATAGTCAACCACTTCATTAGCAAAGTCAAAGATAAGCAAAGTGTTGAATTATTGAGAAACTATAACAGTTAGTAGTTAGTTATTTTACATTAGTAGTACTTAAGTAGGTATACAATTTGAATTAATTAATTTGAATGTAAGCCATACTGTATACTCAAAAGAGTTTAAAATACACATGAACATATTAGATGCTAAGTTGAGTGACTCCTGGTAATAAGTCTGGGGAACTTGTTTTTCGGAATTGCGATTGAGTGTGTAAGAGGTTCGGTTTTAATGTAAAAAAGTTTACTAGACTAATTGGAAAACAATTATTATCCTACACTTTATATAGATTTTTTAATAAAGCGGTTTTAGTATACACTCTCAGCAGTGTTACGTGCACCGTGTGGCTATCTGGTTCTGAAATTGTGTGGGGGTCTCCTCAAAAACACACACCTCCTCGCTTAATCCTTTATTTCTTTTTTTCACAAAACACTACTAACTAGTCGTACAAAATCAAGCTGTTTTAGGGTCCGCTTACTAGTTCACAAGACACAGCTAACTAGTCTTACAAAAACAAACTGTTTTAGGGACCGCGTACTAACTTTTTCAGTACAAACTTCTTCTGGGGACCGCCGTTTACCGCACCGGCAAGTTTCCAACAACCAACTAACTACACCAGCCGCTCGTGAGAGTCCCAAAACCGACTTCTCTTTTATTTTCTTTTTTCTTTTAAAACTCTAAAAACCTCTGGGAAAAAAAAAAATTCTCAATTTCATTCTATTTACGCGGAAATATACCACGTAAACATTTTTCTGCCGCTGGGTTAAACTTCCCACGATCGCGACGGCTTCAGGGTAACCTGAGACGATTGTTTTCCGCCGTCGCGTACGTGATAAAATGCACTTTGGCTTATTACTTTTGTCGTGCAAATAATGCATGACTTATTTTTGTTTTTTATTTGAGATGTAATTTGAATTGCATCTTGAATTGAATTGTAATTGCATCTCAAATGTGCGATAACGCTTATCTTTGGGATGCAATGTAACTTAGTCGTGATAAGCACTACATTAATACGCAAAAAAATAAGAGATCAATATTAAAATCTACTATTAAGGACTCGCAAAATTCTATTAATGATTTTGAAAAATTCATATCTGACAAACGAAATGAGTTATTAAAAAAGCAGTAAAAATTACAGCCATTAATAATTGCATTTGGGAAAGACCTTCACAGTATTGAGCATTTCTATGTTTACTCTATGACTGTTTTAAGTATCACTTCAACACATTTTTACCGGCATTAGATTGCTGCTTTAAAGTGTTTCACGTTTTAAATTTGAATTACTTTGTTTTATAGAAAGTATGAAACAATTTAGTTGAAAAAGATGCTTAAGTGTTTCATTTGTATTAACAAAAATCCAAACCACTCTTTCATAAATTAAGATCAGTTAATATGTCATTACAAGTTACTTCATGCTCTTAAACCGTCGGATGATTATTACTGTCTTAGCTGAGATAAATACTGACGTACAAAGTAACGACGTTTCGCTTTCTTCAAGTAGTACGAATTACATTGATTGTAAGTCAATTAACTCTGACATAGAAAATATGTCATTTTTATTCATTTCTAAACTCTACGGTAGTAAATCCACGTATACAAAAGCTTATGTATAGGACTTAATAAGAGATTTATCTGGCAATATTTTTCCGCATATAATGTCGAAGTTACTGGAGACAATTTTGCCTTTGGTTCAAACACTAGGAAAAACAGACATTGAAATTTTATTTGAATTCTGTAAAAGTCCTTTCCAACACTTTAACACTTTCCAAAAATTTACAACTAAAGCAAAACTTGTGGAATCCTTTGTAGAACCGCAGCAATTAATAATTAATAGCAGTATTGAGCCAGTTATTATAACCCTTCTTTAGAGAAAAAAGATTGTAAAGATGTGATTATGTCCCTAAAATTTCAGTTCAAACAATTTTTTCAGTTACCAAATATACTAGACTGCAGTCTCAATCATATGAAGGAACTTATGAAGAGTGGGGATAGTGGTTTCATAACAAACATCATTACTGCTAACTCCTGGAAAAACAAAGTTAAAGATATGAATAATAAAACTGTTATTCCATATCTAATTTATTTTGATGACTTTGAAGTTAATAATCCTGTGGGATCTCACACCGGAGAATAGTCTATTGCAGCGGTATACATATTATAGCTTTCCAACATTGCCACAGCATTATTTATCTTCATTAGACAATATCTTTGTAGCACTTTTGTTCAAATCAAAAGATAAATGTTACGGCAATGACAAATCTCTTAAACTGAAGGATTAGAAATCCAAACTAATGGCAGAACAGAGCATATATATTTCGTTTTAGCTGGTGTTTTAGGAGTGTTATGTTCCCACATATAATTTGCTTACCTCTTTATGTTCCCACATACAATTTTCTTACCTTTCATAAATTCCTACCTTATTCCATTTCAATCCCACAAATTTTGCTTTTCTCACATAATTTTTGCTAAATTCACCCGACACCCTCATCCGCTTCACCTTAATATTTTCAGGTGTCACTGACACCTAATTTAATGATAAAAATGCAATAAATGCATTTTTTCACTTACGCGTGTACATATCGTCCACTATGAGTTTGGTTTGGTTCTCGGTCGAAGTTCAGTTCGTGTAGTACCAGCATTGAGTTAACAAGCAAAATTGTAATATTTTAACAAGTGATATTAATATTGTAATATTTCAACAAGTGTTATTGTAAACTCCAATAAGTTGCAGAATAAATTTGTGATAAGATTGTTTCTTGTTTTCTCTTGTGGCAAAACGATCCCCCATATCAGTTGTGTCAGAAGTGGGATAGCCGCAAGTTATAGAGAAAACAGTGCAGAAATTTTGAACTTATTGGCAGTGCTGGTAAAATAGCAAATTTTGCGAAAAGAAGAAGCTGGTAACCACCCTCACGAACTCGTCCTTTAGAGGAGTAGGATTTTCTTTTTTTGGGATCAGAAGAAGAACCTGGAGCTCATCAGAAAATCAATTGGAATTCATCAACACAACATCAAATAGGACTCATCGATCGACGAATCGCACAACATGGCCCTCATATTCTACATGAATTTACTGCTGTAAGTCAGAACCTTTAACTTATTTCATTTACTCATTTCATATTTGACCATAAATTTATTTTAATCCAAGTGAAAATTTATAAGTGTAGAATTCATATAAGAATGGAAAATTTTCCCTATTATTCGTATCATGTACCATTTGATATTCAGTAAAGAAAAGAAACCAAGTGTCGATTTTAAGGAAATTACTATTAATGTGAACAGAAATCCAACCAGAGTTTAAGAAAATTTCATAAAGTGAAAATTCATAATAAAGGAACTTAAAGGAAGTCTATTACTCAAATTTATATTTATATAGTTAAAATATCATTTCCAGGAAATAAGAAAGAAACTATTTCAGAATTAATTAAAAGGGTAATTAAGAAACTTTATTTAAAAGTGAATGAATATATGCTAGTGTTATAAGTGAAAAGTGAAATACTGATCGGAAAAATTTGTGTTGCGTTTGCCTCTCACAAACCTTATTGAAGTTGCTAAATAAAATTTTGTTCGAATAATTCCATTACCTTCTCTAATTTAATTAATCTTCTTTGAAGTCATCATGTCTCAAAACGCGGACCGTGAAAATCAAATATTCCTTGACGATGCTGATAATAACGATAACAAAGATAATGTGTTGGACGACAACTCCTCTCAGGAATCTGACTTTAAAGGGTTTTTACAAGTTGATTTAAATACTTTATTTAAATTTATAAAACCTTTCGATCGCGATAAGCTCATTCCCTTTCTTAATACTGTTGATTCTGCGTTTGCAATTGCTTCTCCGGAGCAAAGTGAAATTTTATTAGCTTATACAAGGGCTCAATTAACGGGGAAAGCAGAAGCAGCATGCGCAAACCACTCTTTTAAAACTTGGCAATCTTTAAAGGATTATTTAAAAAACATGTATGCTGACAAGAAACATCACGGGCATCTATTAATGGAGCTACTAAACTGTAAGCAAACATATAATGAGAATATTTCTCAATTTATGTTTCGCTTAGAGACTTGCCTCAAACGCGTGTTGACTTCTATCCAGCAAAGTAATCACAAACCAGTTGAATTGCCAGGCAGAATCGCAGCTATGAATGATTTAGCTGTCCATACGTTTGTCCTTAACGTAAAACCCGAGATCAGTCAGAAGTTAAGAGCAAGAAATATCAGCACAATTAACGAAGCATTTAACATAGCTATCGAGGAAGAAAAGGTACAACTTCTGATGAGAAATCAATCGTTTAAGGTCTGTGGTTTCTGTAAGAAGCCCGGTCATTCAAATATGAATTGCCC
>QYTT01084285.1:0-22800 GCA_006980735.1 Dasypogon diadema
GTTTGTTGTAAAGCCGAGAATTATCTCTCAAAGTGCCATCCTTAAAAATTCATACATTACATACGTCAAATTATAATTGTTAAAACCTCGCAATTGAAAAAATCTTCTAGTAGGGAAGCGAATAGCTAAATGAAACTAGTTGATTTTATTTATATGTTGTTTGAATTTAATGAAATTCTTTAGAAGTGAAATATCATAATCCGTTACAGGAGATAATTTCTTCGAAACTCATACGCACTGCATCTTGAAAACTAACGGCTTTGGAACACATGTTTGTAAAAATCTTTTTCACTGTTTTGGTCGTAAGTCCCATATGTTATGATGCACCCATTTATTTTTGTAATTCGGCACAAGCGTCGGGTACAAAAGACATAGGACCCTGTGACTGTCGATTGAAACCGACTCTTCAATAAATTTAAACTCTTTGCCCCACGCGTAAATTTATTAAAGAGTCACTTTCAATCGACAATCGACAATCGCAATAGGCACCATAAACAAGTGTAATGAAATTTACTTTCAATTACCTAACTAAAAGATATAGCAATGTGGAAAAATTTCTAAATAAAAATTTAGAACTGGTTGAACTTGAACTAACAAGGAGAGGTTTTGACCTTGGCATCACCGATTTTGATGAAACTTCGCATACATGTAGTGGGCGTCGGGCATAGTATCCTCTTAAAGTAGTAAGACCCAACGTTCCAGGATAAGCAAGGATATGCGTTGCAAAAAAATTTATATCCAGCTTATCTTCAGAATACAAAGTGCTCCTGGCAGCGATGTGGTGGCGTGGTGGATGTATTTTCATTAAACTATAATCTATAAAGATAAAGAAAACACACTGCAATGACCCACAATGTTTCATGCAAAACAATTTGAGTGGACAAAATTATTTATCGGTATTTTTCGACATTATTGCTTCAAACAAATAGTAATATGACAACTTATAATACATACTTCTGTACATATAATCAAAGGATATTAAAACTGGAGAGCAGGAATTCAAGTAAAGTATTGCTTCTAGAAGTATTTACCGAATTGATAAATACTTCATGGCTTTTAATCCAAAGGAAAGGAAGACCCTACTTTATATAAATTGTTCAAGAAGCCATTACCAGATGCATTACATCTTCTCAAAAGTAATCCGTTTGATCGAATTATGCATTTTTCTTTGGAAGTTGAGAGCATGTTCCAACATATTACCTGTGACGGCGCTTTTTCCTCTTTTTCTCATTTTGTCTTTGGTTGTGATTACGTGATTTTGTGAAGAGAAGTAAGTTGAATGCATACAATCAACCCTCCGAAAGTATTCTGTCCATAAAATACTTTGAACTAGATAAAACCACGTAATAGAGCTATCTTATCACTAGTGATCACACCTTTAGAGTACGTATTTATTTTGCTTATGTACGCTTGAAATAAAAGAGTGACTCCACTTTAATTACGAATTACCAATTTACCTAAGATTATTAAGGCTAAGAAATCTCATGCTTTCCTATACTTTTGTGCACTTTTGATTCTTTACATTAAATTGCCGACATTGACTACATACCTTCATACGCATAATCCATCTATGTGTTGTGTCATGATATATTGTCATAGACTGATTACGATATCCCCATGGTGTACATGTGGAATTCTATTTCAGTTTTAACCTAAGAGTCAAAAATTGTGAGATTACAAATAACTGACCTTTCAATATTTTCGACTAATTAAAATAGTAATTCAGCAAAACATAACTAATAATTTAAATCTTTAAGATGGAATATTTTTATCAAGTTTAAATAAGTTGTCGCAGATCGTCGGTATGTATAGTATGCTATGCTTCACAAGTCCCGATTACGAACCTCATGGAAATTTAATATTAGTTGAGTTTTTTTCTACCGACAATAGATAATTCACTTTAGTAAAAAGCCCTTGGGGTTCTAGGCGTCTCAAGCTTACATCGATGCTAAGTCAGTCGACTAAGTCAGAGATTATTAAAAATATATTCCATATGTGAAGGTAGCGACCGTAGCATAGGATTTAGAAGACCAGTGCTTTTATAATACAAAATGTATGTGTTGACTCATGTTATTTTGTATTCGTTCGATAATGGTAGTTCTCCTTATAGAAAAAATTTAACTTTTAGAAGCATGCGCTTCTGCAAGCTGGCGACGAGGTGCCTTTTGAGTGCACTCCGGTGAATCGTCGACTTAGCCAAGCACAAGACAAAGCTAAGCAGATGGTCCACCCCACCACAAGTCCTCGGACCCATGAGGAACATTAATCGGTCCGTGCGGAATGACGTCGGCACAATCGACCAACAAGCTCCATTGGATCCTGCAAGAAGGCCGGGCAAGCGAAGAACCTATGAAAAAGGGTTCCTTCGCCGGCGCAGATCGTGGAAGTTCTCTAGACCCGCCGATCGATGTGCGAAAGCTGATTTGAGTGCGCTAAACTATGGTGAAGCAGCTTAAATGCCACATCAGCGTGTTTAAAGACAGTTTAAAGACATAAATTAATCATTTTTCAGAATTACAACAGATTAGAATCGAACTTTCTGTCACAATTATTGTTCTTTAGAATTAAGCTAAACTTATAAAATATGTTACATCACATACTAAAAATAACTCTTCCAATTAAGCGAATATTGGATCAGTAAAAAATACAAATGTCCAGCCACCTTCATACGTAATATTGTCAAACAGGATAGCGTTCTTCAAAGTTGTATAAATTCGAATGAACAATTAAACCAATTCTACGCTATTTTATTTATTTATTTAATATTGGTGTGGATACTGGACCGGATAGAGGTTTTTATGAGAAATTTACATGACTCAAAACAACTATTCTCTAAAACAAGAAAAAGCCCTATTAATGCTGTTTTAAGTTGTTATTATTGTTAATGTACTTTGAAAAATTATGTTTTTATTATATTTTAGATGATCTTTCCTTCAGAATCATTATTTTCATCTATATTATAGACTATTATAAATAATTACAGTGGATGATCAGCAAATAAGTGCAAACCTTCAAGGCTTAACTCCACCGTCGATCTCATTTTCGAGTACTTCGAACAAATCATCAGGAAATGACTCGGGAAATGGGAAGTATCTCTCAGTGCCTGGAAAAAACATCTCGATGCTAATTCCGAATGGTAACCTTTACTTAACCAATAACCTTATTACTGCAGATTTAAAAAAGGCGTTACAAGAATTAAATTGAAAATGGCAATGTTTATTTCGCGACAAATTAGCTAATCGGCGCAATGAGAGATATTATTAAATGCATTTTCATTAAATTTGCACGCATACTGCTTATGTAGACATTTGAAGAAAACTTTTGCATAATCGCCTTTAAAACACCATCAGTGTCCCAACTAATCAGCCACTTTAAAATGCTCGATATCGCTTTGCATGTTGTTATTGTTTTTCCCTTTTTTTAACTAAAGTTGAGATTTAAGAACGTATATGAGTATATAATATTTCAAATTTCTCTGACTCAAAATTATAAACAGCAGAGGAAATGATCAAAAGTCCAAGCAGCCAATCAATGCAGAGAAATACAAGTGCAAATGAACTGAACGATCATCGAGTAAATACTCATTTCATGAGGAAGATTCCCCACGGTGCTGAGGCCAGCAATATCCTAGTAGGTGAAGTCGATTTTTTGGAAAAGACACTTTCGGCATTTATAAGACTTCATTCAGCTGCGGTGATGGGTGATTTAACAGAAGTTCCTGTGCCAACAAGGTTTAAGAGGATAATTTCTACCTCTTTTGTCTAATTCCTCCTTATTTTCAGATTTTTATTTATTTTACTGGGTCCACCTGGCAGTCACGGTAGTTTTCATGAAATTGGACGAGCGATGGCAACTCTAATGTCTGATGAGATTTTCCATGAGGTCGCATACAGAGCTCGAAAACGTGATCACTTACTAGCTGGAATAGACGAATTTTTAGATGCAGTGACAGTATTACCTCCTGGCGAATGGGATCCTACCATTCGCATAGAGCCCCCGGCAGCAATACCATCTCAAGAGGTACGAAAAAGACCACCGGAAAAGCCGAAAAAAGAAGAACTGGACGAAGAAGAAGAAGAGCAGCGATTAAGGGAAGAATCCGGTCTATCTCGGTCTGGACGCCTTTTTGGTGGATTGATTAATGACGTGAAAAGAAAAGCGCCTTGGTACTGGTCAGACTTTACAGATGCTTTGGCCCTTCAGTGTATAGCTTCTTGGATATTTCTTTATTTTGCTTGCCTTTCTCCAATTATCACTTTTGGAGGTCTGCTCAGTCAAGCTACAGGGAGAAATATGGCAGCAATGGAATCCCTTGTTTCTGGATTTGTCTGTGGGCTGGGATATGGATTTTTCTCAGGGCAACCATTGACTATTTTAGGATCAACGGGTCCAGTGCTTGTATTCGAAACAATCGTTTATGATTTTTGTCAAAATCAAGGATGGGATTATATGTCTTTTAGATTTTGGATTGGCACGTGGATTACTGTGATTCTTCTCGTTTTGGTTGCAATAGATGCTAGTGCATTGGTTTGCTACATCACAAGGTTCACCGAAGAAAATTTCGCGACTTTAATAGCGTTTATTTTCATTTATAAGGTGAGATTTCCTAGATAACCAGATAACAATTTCTTGTATTGTCATTCGCAAGGACAATCTTTTAATTATTTAAGAGTCAAATATTTTATTAATTTTACAATGCAATTACACTAAACCAAAAGTAATAACGTCCGAATTAGGTACTTTTTTTTATCATTCACAGTTTTTGCAAATACTCCTAGTATTTTCAAAATGTAAGTTTTTGTGCGTAAGTTTAGTTTGTGGATCGTGTCTAGATCTTTTGTACATAAGACCAAGTTCATGTAGTTAACGATTTATTGTGATGGATTCGTCCACTGCAGCTTTAGTACCTAGTTCCGTTTTCCAAAACTCATGGAAAACGTCAAAGAATTTTTACGGCATATTAGGAAATTTTTGTTAGATAAATTTAGTGGCTAACCGGTTAAGCTACAATAATTAATACACGCCATAACAATATCTTCAAAATCTATTTAAATTGTATGTATAAAGAAATCAACATCACCATAAAATTCAAGGGCAAATCAATTACTTTGATAAGGCACAAAAACTTTCGTTTCAAAGTAGTATTAATTTTAGGGAGCCAGTTGCTTTATTGCTTTGAAACACTCAAACTCACACTGTTAAATTTTGTTTTATTCGATTTTTGATAAATTTCCAAGACATTAAATAATATATTCTCTGCAATTCTAAGTATTGGGTATGTGCAAAAATTCGACTATGTGACGATTAACTGAAGATATTTTCCAAGCTTTTCTGTGCAAGAGTAGAAGCTACAAAAGGAGCTAGAACATAAAAAATCTCTAACGCAGTAAAACTAAAAGATCGTTAAATATTAATTTGATATCAGCGAAAACTGCAGTCCAACATGTATCGTATCTGCTAAATGAGGTTTTTGTTGTCTCAACCCCCTTCTAAATATTACAACCTCGATCCTTCTCTGTCAGTTAGGAACCTGTAGAAAACATATCTAAGCCATCCCAACCTGTTAGATTTAGTAAAAAAAAACAAAAAATCGCTTGGTTAGTTCCATTAAAAACAAAACATTTTGAAGATCTATCAACTTGTTTAAAATTACAAGCATGGGTTTTTGTATGGGAGCAAAATTAAATTTGCAAGAACCCATATAAGGAAGTATTCCCAATTTTTCCTAACTTTTAAAAATGGGAAAAAAGCATCTGTGAGACTTAAACCACGTAAAAAATCTTCAATCTTGATTTCTGAACCCGACTGGGAAATTAAAAATTATAAACAGTTTAGAAATGAGTATAAAAGCTTGTCCTTAAGCACTTCAACAGAAATCTTTGATAAACAGTGCTAAAGACACCCAGAAGTATCGACATACTTGGGAAAATATGACTATATATTCTAATAAATTTCTTATTACAAACTATTTGATAAATTCGTAAGCTGTAAAAATTGCAACGTGTAGCGATATGTTTAATTTTTTATATTGTTTTTTTTTATGTATTATGCTTATACATATATCTATATGTAGTTCTTCTCAAGAATAAAATGAAAATTATGTGTTCCCGACATTTTTGAAACAAAACTAAGTGTTTTCAATAAGAAATAGGACCGTTAGGCATTATAACCAATTCAAAATTGATAATAAAATCAAACACCTAGTTGGAATTCATATCTATTATTAAATTTGTTATAATGTTGATCCACCTTATTACTATCATCTTTATTTCGCGGCACCTGTATTCGACTCCAAGCCATTTGGTGTTCTCAAGCTTATTAGGACAGATCATAAATTCGTCGCGGCTCACAATCATCAATTGGCATTTCTACACAACTTCTCATCACAGGACACTATTCAAGATGCCACTAAAGTAAGTTACCCATTATAACCTGTATTATGTCTTTTGTCTTTGTCTTTTAAAGAGACTAGTGCACAGCAAAAGTCCCGTTACACAGAAACAGTTAGAGACCTTGGCCCGCCTTAGAATTAACTATTTTGCAGGCCAAATTGAGAGAACTTATTCCGACGAGACACACAAAAAAGCCGAAATAAGAACACCGTTTAATTAGAATTGATTTTAATGAACTTTAATTATGTATTGGCAATTCGCGCACGAACTGTACAAATTAAAAGCGTGGAGCCGTAGATAGGATATACGTCCTACCTGAGCGAATCAAGCCACACGACTCCAACCTGTATTATGAACAGTCCTCATTTTTGACACTTCTGTCGTGAATTTGGCCATAAAAAATTGTTTAACATTGCGCGATAGCGCTCGCCATTCACTGTGACCGAATTACCATCATTTTCAAAAAAAGGTCCAATGATTCCTCCACCAAAGAATGCACACCACACATTGACTTTTTGTGGATGCATTGGTGTTTCGACAATTGCCCGTGGATTTTCATTAGCCCATATTCTGCAATTCTGCTTGTTGAAGTAGCCATTGAGATGGATTATGCGGGCCGAAAAAATCCCGAAGAGCTCGAAATGCACTTTTGTTTGAACGTCCATTTTCGTAATAGCCTTTAATAACTTTGACGTTGTTCAATGCTCAACTTTTCCATGATTCAATTAGTAAATGACTGAAGATATCAAAACAAAAAATAACCTCAAAAAAATTGCCGTTTAAGCACCGTTCACATTTAACATCTGTCCAAACTACTGTAGAATGTGATAAAAATCGCAAGTTCTAAAGAAACATAGGGGCCTATTGCGGATGATGTCTGCCTCTATTCGATCAACTTTCGATTCAAATTTTAGTGAGTTCGTCTTAAATTTTTCGAATATTATTTAATGAATCGAAGACTGTTTGAGTTATCATAGATAAAAATTCATTTTTTGGCTTGGAGGATGCTTCTGGTATCTTAGAAATTTGTATTCGTAAATTGATCGAATAGCGATAATCGTTAACCACAATAAGGGCCATAGTTTCGAGAGCGGTTAAAAACCTAATGATGTTGTCGCAGAAAGCGTCTGAATGCTACGTTAGAAAACTTTTGCATATACCCAGTACCTACCTATCGAAATTCTTTATTACAAATAAAACTTGGGCAAAGTGTATATTATCAATGGTTCCTTTAGTGTATTTTTTTATGTCTTAGTTTTGATATGCTTACAGGTTTTGCGTAAATTTCTCCGAAATTTTTTGCTAATTTCAACTGACAACAACCTTAACATGCAATAGCTCCATTAAATAACCAATTATATAGGAAACAACATATTCTTTTTGCATTACAGGCTATAGAAAATGTGCTAGTTATAGAAAAAAAATTTCCTATATATCCAAAAGAACCATATGACTGCTTATGTCTGCCGCCGACTGGTAGTAGTGATTCCCTTCTTGATTGGGCAAAGTTCGACAAAATGCAATGCTTGGTAAGATAATTAGAAACCAGAAATGATTACTTTTTTCATTTCAATTTCATTCTCGTTTACAACAGAATAATAATGGAACACTATCTGGCGCTGACTGTTCTAAACCAGAATCCGCAAACGTATTTCTCATGTCTGTTATATTGTTTATGGGCACATTTACGATGTCAATTATATTGAAAGACTTCAAAAACGCTCTTTTCTTTCCATCAAATGTCCGCCAAATTATCAGTGATTTTTCCGTTATAATAGCAATTTTTTCAATGTCAATAATTGACTACCTTATTAATGTACCAACGCCAAAACTGGAAGTGCCGAATGAATTTAAACCGACATTAGAAAATCGTGGCTGGTTAATTTATCCTTTCAATAACAATCCAATATGGACAGCAATAATAGCGTTCTTCCCAGCACTTCTCGGAACTATTCTTATTTTTATGGATCAACAGATCACGGCAGTTATTATAAATAGAAAGGAGAACAAGTTGAAAAAGGGCTGTGGATATCACCTTGATCTTTTCATTTTGTCAATTCTAATTCAAGTCTGTTCAGTAATGGGTCTTCCCTGGTACTTTGAGAATGAAATGTTTTTTTCTTGAACTTACAGGAGCTTTTTTTCAGGTTTGTAGCTGCTACTGTCCTTAGTATAAATCACGTAAACTCATTAAAACTGGAATCAGAATGTGCTGCCCCAGGAGAAAAGCCGCAATTTTTAGGAGTAAGGGAACAGCGTGTTACCCATATTTTAATATTCTTGATGATTGGATGCTCGGTTCTCTTAACTCCACTTTTATGTCATATACCGATGCCTGTTCTGTTCGGAGTTTTTCTTTACATGGGAGTTGCCTCGCTTAAGGGTCTGCAGTTCTTTGATAGAATTCTTATAATGTTTATGCCAGTTAAATATCAGCCAGATTACATGTTCTTAAGACAGGTAAGTTTTTGCACTAAAAATGTTATTTCTGTGCGGCCTTTTAATACTGTAAATGTAAAATATATTTTTCTAGGTTCCATTAAAGCGTGTTCATATCTTTACTCTTATTCAACTGGCATGTTTAACAGTATTATGGCTAATTAAATCATTTCAAAAGACTTCAATTCTGTTCCCCTTAATGTTGGTGGTAATGATTGGCGTCCGTAAATCTTTGGATTTTGTTTTCACAAGACGAGAATTGAAAATATTAGATGACATAATGCCGGAAATGACCAAGCGTGCTGCAGATGATTTACGTCAACTGGAGGATGGAACAGCAGAGGTGGGATTTTATCGCAGATTTATGGCTTGTTGCATTGGCGAAAAAAATAAACGTTATACAAAAAAATAGTATTTCACAATCGCCACGAACATACACCATTAAATATTTTATCTTAGTTCAATTTTATAATTTTTGTTGAAAACTTGTAAATGAAAAAGTATTAAAGGTTAATCGCATGGTGTGGTGCCCATCTTAACACAACAAACTAACCTCACACATATAATTTTAACTAATTTTCATATTTTTATTTTTTAACTAAAACTCGCCTAGTTGCAATTTTTAATGTTAATGCGTCTTCTACTTCTAGTTAAATTTCACGTTATGTTTTCACCTTTGCTTTAATCAATTACTTAGTATTTTTAAATCGTAGCTAAGCTTTTGCTTAGTTGGAAAATATATACCTATATTGGATAAGTTGATATATTTGTGTTACAAAATGTAATAGTTCAATTTAGAAAGTATGTAGCTCAGTTCTATCATTCCACGCATTGGTTACATTAAAGGTTACTTATTGTGTAATTTAGTTAATGGATATTACTGGAATTGAAAGTGTTTTCTTATTTCCATGCTAAGCAATTGTAAATTAATTATTAAACTGCAAATAATATGCAGAAAAATGTGTGCCAATCCCAAAACCCAGGATATCAATACAAATTATGTACATTTCTCAATATTGGGTAATAAATGTGTTTTTAGGTCAAGTAAACATCTTAGTGATTTTAAGAATCCCCCATTACACAGAGATAATAAACTTTGCTGAAGGCCAAAAATATTGAAGAAAACCAACCTATTTATTATTTTAATTCTTATATTTAAGTAATTTTTATACAAAACAACAGTCTTTAAAGTAAACAACTAACGACGTGTGTTTGATACAAACATTCTATGACCAAAAAAAATACTAAAGATAGAAAGTTCTCGACCTTTGTTTTGTTATAGAATCTTTTAAATACAAATTTTGAGATGATCGGTAATTAATCAATATGCGGTATTACAATCGATTCCTTGAAGTGTCCTGATCAACGTTTATTTGGAGACCCCGCACCTTAAATCACTCCCTCTCCTCAAAATGGCGTCCAAAGATTTTATGCTCTTTGACGAAGTTGCATCGTGTAAAATCCTTATAAATTTTTACAAGGTCATCGCAGGATAATGACCAAAGAAAGGCGACATTTGTGGATTTCCAACAGTGTCCCGATTGGTTGTGAAAAATGTGAATTTTGTGATCAGTGTGAATTTTTGGCCATGCAAAATTTTTGCAAAAAAATTTACCGGGACAAATAAGGTACTCTTGGAAAGCCACAAAAATCCTGTTTCATACTAATCCTTGGTTGTTATCCTGTGATGTCTTTGTGGAGAATTTATAAGAATTTTACGCGATGCAACTCCGTCAAAGGGCATATAATCTTTGGACGCCATTTTGAGGTGAAGAGAGGGATTTTAGGCCTCCGAACAAATGCTGATCAGGACACTTCCGTATATTACTGGACATGCTATTATACTAGAAAAAAAGCATGTTACACTCTTAAGATGCTATTTTTATTCTGATTGCTGGCTACATCTGCGTTTACATTTCTAATCACTTTCCCTTATAGTTTGACAAAGTCTCCCTGAAATAATAGCTGCTTTTTTATTCTGATTTGGCTCCTTGTAAACTATAAATTGATTTCTCAGATATCTAAAAGCTATTAGCGGCTTTCAAAAAAAAAAGAATAACAAAAAATTCCATGACTCCAAAACATTTGCCGCGATACATACAGACAATTTTGTAAATTATAGCTAAGCCGGATCCAGACGATGTATTGACTTGCCGCATATTTAACAAACCTTAATGTGCTCAAAGATATCCCTTCGATGTGCGATAAGTTCGCCTTTTGGACGAACATATTTGTACCAGCGCATCTGAATTTGTATAAGCATCCAGAAGATTTGGCTTGTACATTGATTTGTGTGAAGACAAATCTGCCGCATATTCTGTACCAAAGAATAAATAATACTAACAAAGAAGCAACACAAAAAGAGTTGGAAAATATTACAGTTAACAAGGAAAGAAGCTATAATTGGTTTAGACCAATTATGTTATATCCTAGACCTAGGAAAGAAAAGAAAATAGTGCACTTGCACTTGCACTCGCGGCTACTTATTCTTACATATTCGCAGCTGACCTTAAAATCTATAGGCAGTCCTACTATCCACAACCTGTCGACGCACCCGTTAGCTTTAATATTGGACACGCCATTTTGAATCTCCAAAATTTGACTCCAGATTCGAAATCAGCGACCTCCAAAAACCCATATGGACTTATTTTCATGGTGATCGAGAAACTCTTGAAAAAGTTAACATTTACGACCGCCATATTTGACCCGTCATGTTGAAATCTTAAGCGTTAATGTTAAATTCGTAATCATCAGCCCCAAAAACCCATATATTCCCTCAGCATATGCATCTTTATATCGCAAAAACTTAAAAAAAAATTAACATTTACGGCTTTAAAAAATAAAACTTTCATATTGCAGCCCTCTGAAGTAGTTGGCCGATTTGGTTCATTTTCTGCTAACATATTTAGGTTTTACTAAAGTATATATGTGCCGAGTTTTATCAATCTGCCTCGAAGCGTTCTCGTTTTAGAAAAAAAATATCAATTTTTTGTTTGATCTACATGTAGTTTTCATATGGCAACACTATGAAGGAGTAGTCCAAATTGGCCCATTTACGAATTTGATCTTTTAATCTTAATAAGGTATCTATGTACCAAATTTCAACTCTCTAGCTTAAGGCGTTCTCGAGATAACGCGTGGACGGACAGACAGACGGACATCTATTAAACGACTTCTTTTCTTCTCCCATTAATGGCAATATAGTTTATTTCTGTGTATCATGAATATTTTTATGCGTTACAAACGTTTGCTTAAACTTATAATACCCTACATCTGGGATATAAAAAGTGACCTGCCCCTTGCCTTAAATGTGTCCAGCCTGCTGAATGGATGCTTATTGTACATGAGACCTACTGCTTGCCGCTAATGTGTTGGTGCACGTCTGCAGCAAATGGACAAAACCACTACATCTGGATATATTTTACTATAGAGGTGGTGGTAGCATAGTGCATCCTTGTTACTTTAGTAATCATTATTACAGGTACGCATCTTTGTGATAATTATTTCATCTTTGGTCTGTACTATTCATCCAGATGAAACGACTTTTCTCTACACTTAACACATATGCGCCATGTGGATAGTCTATAAAAATCATTGACATATAAATATGGACTGACCATGGTACTCAACCTGCATTAAGTTGAATGGCACCACTTTTATATTGCTGCCTCTTTTCCGATAAGCATTCTATGTCTAGGATAAATGTCAATTTCACCCATAAGACACCGAACAACAAAAAGTGATGGAACTACATTCCCTTTCGTTTCCGATAAGTATTCTGTGCCTTGGATAACTGACCTGACATGAAATAACAAATTGAGCAGTCCATTTATTAGAGGTCGGCGAGTGTCTGGTAGGTGGGCTCATCGTCTGGATCCGAGCTTAGAGTGCAAAACTTCAAATTATTCTTAAGCCATTTAAACGGTTTTGTGTTGTATTATATAGCATGATGTTAAATTAAGACCTGCTAACACAATTTTCGTTTGCCATAAATTTATTTAAAAAACGATAGGTTATTCTGAGCCAATACAACCTCAACTGGCACTCGAACCAGTTTTTTTTGCCTCAACGGCGTGAGTCAGAGTCGTCAAATCGGCGTAACATGTAACGGACGTGGCAAAATGCAAATACGTAATTAAAATTCAGTGATTTCTTTCACACGGTGTTCTTATTTCGATTTCTGGTGTGTCTCGTCGGAATAAGTTCTCTCAATTTAGCGTGCAATATAGTTAATATTAAGACAGGTCAGGTGGCGTTATAACTTTTTAGTGCAACGAGACTTCATCTGTCTGTTTCAAACAAGAGGACATCTTGTGGTTTAATTTAAAGATTTGTTTCGATTCCATGATAACTTTATTTAACAAAAAGGAGTAACTGCTTAGGCGTTTTGTCATTAGGGCTTGCACTAAAACCAAAACTGTTTCCACAAAAACTACTAAGGACCTATTCCAACACAAGTCTTCATCTTCGTCTTCGTCTTTGTCTAGTTATAACAATTCGGAATGTCAGTAAACAAGCTAGCTTGTTCCAATTCGTTCGCTTTGCCCGATTTTTGACATTTCGCCCACCACTTCATGCTTAAGACTAGTCTGTCCATTAAATAAAAATTAATGTAGATTACATATTATTTTGGATTAAAGCAATTTAATTTTAATTATAAAAGTTGTCGGCTTATTACAAATAAAAAATGAAGCGAAAAGATGTGTTTTATTGCTAGAAGCTATTCACAGTTTCCATGAAGTCAAGTCAATCGCTGACTTGACGAAGTGTTATACAAACTTGCCAAGCTCCATGGCTAAGATATCTGACCTCACTCACTGTTCTAACAAGACGAAAACAAAGACGAAGACTTGGATTAAAATAGGCCCTAAGCTTAATATAACAGTTCACACTACAAACAAACAATTATACACAAAGGGTTCAAAAGGGGGCTTCTGTTCTTAAAATCAATCTGATCACTCAAAAAAGCATAACCACCATTATCAGCTTTTCTGATTTCATATATTTCATACTTGTCTTGTACTGTTCTTCCGTCGATTCTATGTAATAATTCCATTTTCTCGCTTGTAAATTTATGCCCGGCTGTTTTTATATGTTTGGAAAGACCAGAAGTGGGAGTATTTGTTTTAGAAAAACTTGCGTGCATTGAATCTTATCTTTAGAGGTCTTGTGGTCTTTCCTCTGGGAATTCCTGCGCAATCTCTGCAGCATTTTTATTAAGAGAGGCAGGTTGTTTTATGTGTTTATTATTTAAAGTTTATTTTTTTAATTTATTGGAGATTTTGAATATGTAAGGAATTTATGTGTATTTTTTTTTTGACGACTCCCACTATTCTTATGACATACTGGGAAAATAGAATTTAAGATTATCCTTCTCTTCTTTTTGGTTAACAGACGATTCAACCCATTATCGGCCTTCGGACCTACTATAGTTATTAACCGGTTTATATCGAGGTAGAGAAAGAACCTTGGTCAATGCTCCTGGTGTGCGCTCTACCTTGAAATCAAGTGAATCTCGGCCAGTTAAAGTCCACACACACGTCCTGAATAGGCCGTGCTGCCAAATTCAGAGGAGGTGTGTTTATCTTGTAAAATCTCCCGCTTTTTCGCGCCCACATCTGTTTTTCGAGTCATCAAACTAGAATCTTCTCGTAGGTGATTAGTACAAAATGTAATTAAAATTGATTGTACAAAACTAGCAAATGATCCTTTTCAAGAGCTACCAAACATGCGTTTAGAGAATGGTTTCGAGCACGGCTGAAGCTAGATGACTTTACGTAGATCATTTCTGACACTGACGTTTATTAAATGAGAAAACATTCGTACTGGACTAAGCGAAATAGATTCTTTCAAGCTGAGATCGCGGCACACCACAAGAACATATGTTGGATCGCGTCGGGGAAGATGCAGGTGAAAAGATTCAAAAAATTGTATTGAAAGGAGGTGCTGCCCGAATGGCTGTGTGGCGGGTTTTGAGAACCTGAGTGAGAACTACCTTCCACCATAATTTTTCTATTTGGTTATTAAAAACAGGACAGAATCTATCAGTAATTCAGCCACCCGGCCAACTTAGTGAAAGCTGGAATACGCTCCCACCCCTTTTCGCTCGCCTAATGCAGTTCGTCGAGGAAGTGGCATCCTAGGTGTCTAAATCTTTTCGGACGGAGAGTGGCACAGAAAGTGTGTCACCGTCTCTGTTTCATCTCCGCATGGATGAATCAGACTGGGCAGGCAGATACTTTTTTTTAGAAATTAAAACATCATATCACGGCGGGAAATGAACCAAATCGGGACACTTCTTCAGAGTGTTCCAAAAATGTCTACATAATAAATATACAAAAGGTAACTGGTCTGAGAAATTTCTGGAAAGGATGTGGTTTTGTGAAAAAATGTTTGGGGCAAAGGTTAAATGTGTGCCCAGAAAAACGTTGTAAACGCCATGAGAGCTTTCAGTTGAATAGTTGAAAGCCTTCGGTTTTGGTGTAGTAATAGCAACATTAATTTAAGGCAGGGGTTCGTGTTAGGCCGAGGTGGAGTGTGGACGTGTTGCTGCGGTACTACTGTATTCAAGATGGTGGATATTCGCGTGCATCGCGAATATTTCCAGCAAGTGCGTCCTCCTGAGGAGGACAGCGTTTGAAATAAGTTTTCTAACTTTGGTTAGAGTTTTTAATCCATCCAGGGAATGGTTTCTTCTGATCCAGCGGTGTGCAGGATTGCCGGAGTTGCAGCAGGGAAAGTGTTGGTCCGGGGACGAAGATTGAGAGGTCATGGAAGCCATCTGGATGGAGCATGTTTATCATCAAGTTTTTGTATGAATTGAGCACCCACACAACTCAGAATTTGCTAACGCTTGTATAATTTAGTTCGTTGAATAAGGCTTACATGTGTATGTGTTTGCGCATAGTATTTAGAATGTATTTTCAGTTCAGCAAGACATAATTTAAGTCAGCCATTTTGAATTAAGCTTTGTAAAAAAAAGAATTTTTGTATTTTATGGCATATCATCAACGAAATGCTAAAATATAATGTTAGTGATGTGATTTAAATTAATACTATTATTTCTACACAAAAGGCGAAAGCTTTCGACAACTCAGTTGAAAGCTTTCATGGCGTTTACAACTTCACGACCAACTGAACTTTATTTTATAAACTCTGCTACTCTTGTATTTATCAAATTTTGGTTTTATTTTGTGGTAACGAATTCTGTTTTTAAACTAAAAGCAAGTCGAATATTGACTGTACTTAAATTTTTACTTCAGATATGTACAGAAATTATTTATGTAAGAAACTTTTCTCCAAGTTGTTTTCTTGTCTAGGCGAGGCATAGAGGAAAAGATCAAATCTCCTACCATCTTATATTGCCTTCTCCTCAATAATGTATGAACTGTTTGCACCCATTGTTGATAGCTATTACTAAATTTATTCTGATCCAAAGGGAGCCTTAGTAGTCTATTCAACCTAGAATGAGAACAATAGGTACTTTCCCTATAAATGTAAAATAAAAGTTTGTTATGGACTATTGAGATCGTCACGTCTCAGATGGGGGCACTCGGTGACATAAACATTTAAATTGAATTAAACTCTGCAGTGAAATTCACTTTGAAGAACACTAGTTGTTATGTCTGTGCCAGGCAAGTCGATCGGCGCACTGACGATGATCAAATTGACTTGCTTTACTATTCATGTGAATTTCATTTCATAGTTTAATGCATAGGCTGACTTACAATTATATTTTCCTATACCATTAGAACGCTAGAAGGTGTTGCCAGATCTTAACTTTTTACCCGATCCTACATAAATAACCGTTCTACTAATTAATCGCAGACCTGCAGAGCAGTAGTTCTGTGCTAGTTCGACTACCGAGTATCTACCTCAGCAGGTCTTTATCATACATAGTATTTTTGCTACTCAATGTCAACGTGTTCGTTCGTTGCGGTCAGAATTATTTACTCGGCCCATAGGCCTTTGTTATGATGATTATAATGCATTATTGATAAGATCACAGCCTGCACTCAGGATTCAGAATATGCACTGTTATCATTATAAGGTGCATAATTTTGTCATCAGCTTTCGATAATTGTTCACTTCTCATTTCTCCTTTTGACGGAGAGTTTCTGAACAAACTCATACTAGATATTAATACCAACAGTACATCAGAATATAACTCTTTCTCTCATAAATTCAAAATTTGTCACTCTACTAAAAAAAATTTCACTCTATTAAAATTTTTTCAATTAATCATAAGGCTCAGCAGTCAAAAAATAGATATGTTTTATAGAGGGTGTTTCAATCGTTAGTGCCTTGTTATATAGTACGTGGTTCCTTGATGACAGTAAATTACGAAAATTGTTGTACTTATTTCACGCTAAAAGTCTGGAACAGAATGGGGCGATGGCTTCTAGTTCTGACGCTGGTGCTCTACCCATCAAAAGTTGAAAACGTAGCCAGTCAATAAAGCGAACAGAATATGCAGCTGGCACTGACTTTGACGCTGATTCTGTGTCCCATTGTTCTCAACTTTTAACTTTTTGTGAGCGCCAAATGTAACAGTTCTTATGCAGTTTGTTTGAATTGAAAGTGGAAAATATCATAAAGGTTGTGAGAAATGCGCGGATATCTTACCATTTATCTCATCCATAGCATAAAAATTAAAAACAAGGCTGTATTGTGCGACCCTCCTGAAGTAACCCGAGCAGAAATAAGTTTGGGCAAAAATTTGATCTAGGTCTGGCTTGCTCAATTTCTACTAGGGTCCTGGTAAGGCCGCCTCTGATCTGTCGCAGATCCGAAATGTAACGCTGTTGCGAGTCCGAGCCCTATCTGGTTAACAGTTCGGGCCCAAGTCGGGTTCCCGCATGTAGACCAGATAAAATTTTTAAATCGAAAAGAGGCAACTTTGCCTCAAAGCCAATATACTCCGGATTTGAACTCACACCCATCTGCGTCGTAAGAAACCTTTTTTATCACTACCCCAATCTGATCTCAAGACCAAGTGTCCACAAAAATGTAGTTCAACACGCTCAGTATGTTTGTTCATGAAACTGAAACACTTTTACGATTTCACTTTTTATTTAGTTTTCAAAAAATTCGTTTTCCACAACCTTTCCTTTCACAAAAACCTTCTTTCATCTCTCTAATTCGATTCTAACAAAATGACTTAAAAATTGTAAAATATGGGTCAACAAAAACATGAGACAAAATGTAAGAAAGCTTTTTTTAAATTTCTGGCTGTTAATCGAATAGCCTCTTCGGATGTCTATGTTCAACTTCATCGCTCAAATTGTTCTTTAGCGGTGATAATTTTTTCCTGATTTGGTTTCTTTCTAGAGAAATTACCGAATATGGTAACAAAAACTAAGCAATTTGGAATTCATTACCCCTTTCTGTTGAAAAGTACATTTTACATCCCCTCTAAGTGTCATTCAAGTTATATTGGTGTCCTTGTCTATAGCTTGTCTATAGCTAGCAAACTTAACAAATTTTGAATTTCATTATCGACTGCCATCAGTTGGCGAAATTTCAAAACAGAACAGCTTTTATATCATTGGTTACAACTTAAATTTTGTCTCGCATTAGTATTCAGTTAACAGAGAGAATTTCTTGTTTTACCTCGATATGAGCAGCAATAAAAATACATATATGCATTTTCCCTGTCATTCCATTTCAAAATGAGATATTATTTTCAGAGATATAAGTTCTTTACGTGGTTTTTTCTTTCTTACCTATTGCTCAGCGGGGTGCGGCGGCTTCCAGATGGAACAAATCGGGTCCTTAATAATAAATAGTAATAGTAATATGTAACTAAACATTTTGTATAATATATAATATAAGATTGGTGAATTATATTTAATAAGAAGTATAGTTGTGACATAAAGTTTTTAAATATTTTATAATAGTTATTGTTTCTGTTATTATTATATTATATTAGTTTATTGTTTTCCAGTATGATGTCAATTTTTGTAAAAGAAGGAAAGAATACATTATGTCGGCGGATGGCACCGCATAATATAGTTACATTCCGAAAATGTGTGTTACATATCAAGTCCCTAATATTATTTAAACCAAACGAACTTGCTATAAAACGGCTGCATTCTGGCAAAATAATCGGTACCAGACGAGGTTTCCCATGAAATGACTGCATTTTGTCAATATTGTCGAAATCAGACGAGGCACGCCTTATCAAGGAGTAGAATATAAGTGCACCAATTGGAAAACTCCTAATAGGTCATTTCATATTAGGAAATTATGAAGGCTTCATCATAGGAACTTCCTAATATGGCATACCGCCCTACGGCCTGGTCTGGCCCTGACGATGTCAGGGTATGCCCTGACAAATTTCTGCTCGGGAAGTTTCGAAAAAGACTGCGCCACCAATTCTGTTCTGTGGCAGCGCCAAACATAGATCCAGCACCCTATTCTGTTCCAGCCTTGAGAGGCTTAATTTAGGAGTGAAGAACAAATTTTTATTTTGGACACCTTTTTCACTTAATGCTCCATAAACAATTTTTTGCAATCCTTATAAAGCGGAGCACAACATCATTCAATAGCGAATCCTTAATCCCGTAGACTTCTTCTTGTGGGTTATATGAAACATTCAGTTCAGTAATTCTAAAGAACAAAATAATATATATAGGTGATAGATAATAAGGCACATTTCCCAAGGGTAAATTAATCGTTAAAACGTAGGTCACAAATATGTATTGGTTGTTGTAAACCATTAGCTGGGTACTTTATTAGGGTGAAAATAAAAAATAAATTTGGAAATATTGTAGTATATCATTCAAGTTCAGCTAATTGGGGTTCGGTTTCATCTCACCGCCATTTGTTTATATCGGCTTTACTACAAAACTTACTCACAAAAACTTTCGAGATTATTTGGCTTATTTCCCAAAAAATGATTTAAAAACAATAATAAAGATAAATTCAAGTAGTTTTCCATAGATTTTTTTATATAGATATATACACGTATCTCAGTTTTTAGAATTTTTTTGAGCCGAATTCGAACGAGGGGAAACATGACGAATAATTCGAGTTTATTTCGTAAGCAGTGATAGCTAGATAAATACATTTTTATGATCAAATCAAAAGCTGTTTCACATACCAGCCAATAACGCGAAAATAAAATAAAAATCCTGAATTTTTACCATATTTTCAACTTTGAGTGCTAATAAATTCTGAGAGAAATGAGGTAGGGGTGGTAGATATTTCCTTTGATCGTGTGGAATATTCATTATCGAATGCCGCTGTGGAGTGGTCAGCTTTATAAAGACCCTAGAAAATAATTTACGGGCAGTTAACTAAAAAAGATACCCAAAAACACTAAAAATCCCTCACACCTAAATGAAGCCTCTTAAGATGGAGTATGTCAAATAACTTTTTAATGTACTCACTTCAAAGAATCACTTGATAAAGACCAAGGTATTAATGATTGGAACACCCTGCATATCTATTTTCTAATTATCATAAAATTTATTTGACATTTTTCAGAGGAGATGAGCGCATTAACCAGTGAAAAAACTTTTAGGTTTTTTTAATTAAATTGTTGTTATTGTTTTGTTAGTAGTTTATATTCTGTAAATATATATATATATTCTAAGTAAATAATTTTCTTGATTTTAAGTGGAAGGCTTATGAATTCCTCATCACCTGTAAAAGTAACTTCGGTTTACTCATCGTACATTTCACACCATGTCGAATTGTGAATTTATAAATTTTTTCTATGACTGTAATTGTGAACCTACACCACTTTAAAAATAAACTGTGGCTATGATTCTAAAGAGATAAAAAATCATTCTATTCTTGACACCACAACTCTTTTGGTTAGTTTTGTCTCGATAACTAAGTTTATCTTTTTTATAAATCTATGTAACCTTATGGTTAATTGCAGGCTTTTCATCAATTAAGTTAAGCTGTATATCTTAATCCTGTGAAGATTTTCGCCATAGTACGTAGGAAGTTGCTAGCACATCACTTGCACAGTTTGAAGCTTACACCTTCAGACTGCCTTTTAAATTCTTCAGATTGATTCTATATATCTAGCACGACTAAGAGATTGTTAACTTCAGTTTTTGTCTCACTATAGCATCTCAGCTCCAAGAAATTGTTAGTTATGTAACAGTCAGCAGCCTATAATACTTCAGGTAAAAGTCCCCGGACTACATAACGACTTTCGCATATGTTTTTCTAAGGTATTGCCTAAGCTGAAGGGACAACCCATCAGCACAGCTTAGTCGGAAGGAAATTAGGGAAAGGAAGATTGGGGAATTTTAGCCTGACAAATGTTGCAAGTGAACCACAATTTTTTGGCATGAATTTTAGCTATGCAACATCCCAGTAGCTTCACAAGTACAATTCTTGTCAGTAGAACTGCCTTAACCACTGCTACCCAAAAAAATCGCCGTGTCCTGTGCGGGATGCGAACCCACGCCAACAGGGAAGAAACTCTGCGGACGTGCGCCTCAGCCCGCTCGACTACCGGCGTGGGTAATTGTTAAGTACTTTTCTATGAACGCTTTTTAAAATAGGAATAAATAGACAGATAGTTCGAACATGAGTCATAGGTCTACTTCCTCCTATGTTAAAACGTTGATAAAAACTGTTCCTGTGTGAGTTATAAATTCTGCTTCATGGTATTTTATAGTGCCACATCCTTCTAAACTACAAACCAGGAAGTAAGATGTATATGTGTGCAGTAGTATCAACGCCCTCACCCCTCACAAATTAGCATTGGTGAAGCGCTGTAATCAGGAATAGTTCTATCTTCAGACAGGAAGCCTGATACCGACTACTTCTGAAAGGCTTCTCGAAAAAGGAGCGAATCTGCAGCTCCTGCATATAAAAATTATTATTGAAAATGCAGTAAGCAGTTCACCTTTTAACCAACGTACTAATCGCTACAACACAAAGGTGATGACTAATGGAATGGCAAACTGCGGCAAGCTCCTGCTCGAGGGCGCCCAAGATCTTTTGCATTGCTTTCCTTAAGGCGTAGTCTCCCCAGAACTGCACTTAGCTTCTCAGGAGGAGCAGTGTGCATCTCCTCAGTCATCTCATAGTGGATACCAAATGACAACACAGCGTTGATTCGTTATTATTGGACGAATCAGTTAAATGACTCAAATTAACACTACAGAACTAAATTAATGATTCATTCTTAGTAGAACCGCTCATTTACTGATTTACTCTAAAACAGTACAAAAATTTTAATCTGTTTTTGTACTGACAGTTCTCAAATGAAAGTGTGAACACAGCCACAGACCAAAGCCACAGAACCATAGCCATATAAAACTCCTGGACCGCGCAATGCCCTGTCTCACATGGGCACACTTTTTCTGGTCTTCTTCTTATCAAATCGTTCTTAGACGAAACGAGAGGCAACTACTTTTAACTTTTTCATTTGCACGGCTTGCAATGCAGCTGACACTGATAAAGTGCCACTGGAATCATCCTTAGACGGAAAGAGACGACCTGAGAAAAGTGATCCCATTTTGCTACCAAGTATAGCATTACGACGCGCGGTCCATTTCTTTATGTCGGTGCACAGAACACGTAAACAGAAGGAGAAAGAGAATATAAATAAAGACAGAAGATAACCAAATGGGTACTTGTATGCGCATTCACATACTAATGTGAGCTCTAGTCAGTGTTGCCATTTAAAAATCCATGAAATGCTGTGAACTTCTCAAATAAAACTCATTTTATTAATGAAAGCAATATAAGAAAACATTGGCAATATAATAAGGAAGCAAATAGTTCTTCAATAACAAAACATCGACTTTTCTTAAATAATGCCACTGAGATAAATAATCTGGAGAAAGGATTCCATTGAAATCTGCGGCACATAAGTGAGACCATTTTTACCCTTGCCCTATTCTTTCTTTTTCGCTCTCAAATTTTCCATTTAAGACAATATGTGGAAAAGAGATGGTGTTGTAAAATAACAGTTATCCTTTGCATATTCTAATTA
>QYTT01084287.1:4087-28501 GCA_006980735.1 Dasypogon diadema
TTTTTCTAACAAGCTAAAAGTGAGGGCAACACATCAATCAGGGGATCGGGTAGTTCTTATGGAGTGTGAATCTTCATTTGATACACACTTTTAAGGGGACATATGCACTCGAAGAGACCAAAGCGAAAAATATAAAATAATACTGGCGATCATCCCCCAAAGTTCCCTGCAAAAGGAGCAGAAGCAATGTATAGCAATAAGAAATGGCAGATAAGCTGCCAAACCTTTAAAACCTTCAATACGAAAGAGATTATCTCCAAACTAAACGGTTATTGGAAAGATACTAGGACATTGAATAGAAGATCTCTATGAACTTTTGAAATCATAGTGGAGAGATATATATATACATACAGAAACTGCAGAGACAGAAATGAAGTACCAACTCCAGCTTGAGGAACAGAAAGTTGAGACCTTTCACAAGTACCTTTTCTATTAATTAAAGAAAATTACTAATGCAGATTTTAACTCTTAATGATTGGTAGCCAGCTGTGGATGGCTCAGGGGCTCTCGTGAGGTCAACTTAGTAACATCTGATGCTAGAGTTCTCCTACAAAACTTTGATATCACAACCGACGACCAAGTATTGAAATGATCGGTAGCTACCACTTAATCTGACCTAACCTATGGCGGCTTTCTCTTATTCCATTTTAAAATAGAAAAAAATTGTCTCGGTTCATGACCTCATCACCATAATTACAAATCTCTCGACTGAGAAAGTTTAAATCCCCGTTAAGTTTCAAGTTCATCCAAAGATAATCAGTATCACGATCAAGTTCATCGTACCACCAACGAAGCTCCCGTGAGGCAATCTATTTACAAAAGATGCGCTGCCCTTTAATTTTGAAATTACTTTTCAATTATAAGAGATTTTCACCTCGTTCTAAATTTCACAGGAAGTACGTAATTTAGCTGCTGTATAATATTAAATGAATAGCAGTTTCGCCAATCCCAATGATTTGCTGAGCATCTCATGCTTTTCCACAGTAAAATTCAGTGGATGATCACAGGTAACACTTAAGATCAATTTCGTAATTAAACGTTTCGCAGAGAAAAAAGTTAGAGGCATTTCTAGGAGGTAACCAGAAGCCTCTTTATAATGACCACTTGAATAATTTAGTCTTTATAAGGCAGTAATGAGTCAACCTATACCAGTAATCAATTTCTGCATGAATAATCCATTGAAGGGATAAAAAAGCAGCATTGTTAATAGGAGAAAAAATCCCCAGAAAAAGTTTCATGCTAACAAGCCTTCAACAAGTTGCGCGATCTTTGTGATCGGACGGACAGACGTCAAGCTCGCGTAACCACTCCAGCTGGTGATCGAACTATGGGAGAGAAATCTAAAGAATCACAGCAGTCACAAGTCAGATAATGTGAAGATGCCTCATGCTCACCATAGCCATCTTGTGATCACCTATGATCGACGATCGTCAAGATCCACTTTGTGAGTTAATTGAGCAATTAGCGGCGGCCTAAACGAGCCTCAACACACAAACCGATCGCCTCAATGGACCGATAGTTTCGGTCTGACATAGTTGTTGGTTGTGCATGGTTGGAGTGGAAAATCCATATAAATGGCGGAAACTGGCGGCACGTGTAACTGACCTAGATAATTCCAGTTCCGGATAATTTGAAATGATTAAAACAATTTTCAGAGATGTTTAAATCTCGTTAGCACGCAGTAAAAGAAATAAACAAGTAATTTACATCTTCTTTATGGACTCAAATGGTTCGTGGTGGTAATCCCAGAAAATTCTTCTCCAACTGATTAATTCTCACCAATAACATGGCTAAAAGCATTTTCTCAAATGAATGATTTTCCGAAAGTGAAAATCAAGTGGAGTCAGTCTTTTTGCACGGCATAGGGTGAACTACCTCGCAAATTCAGAAGGTGCTGGCATCGGAATGCAAAACACTTTATTTCAAGAATTTTTGCTCAATTTTTTTCCTTGCATTAAATTTGCACGCGAAAAGAAAACTTCAGTCACTAAAAAGAACAGGCACCGAAATGTGACGTGTCCTTTGTGACTTACTGACTTACGCCGGTGTATTTACGACATGTTGTGTCAGAAATTTTTTTAATGAAGTGGGAGATGACTCTAGGACAGCAATTTAACGTAATTTGCGATTTTAGAAGACCGCGTGTTTCATTTTTTATTTTTTAAATCTTAATTAATCTTTAAATTAAATGAGCTGAGGGTGTTTAATAGGATCCAAATCTGATGATTTTGTTCTGGGAAATTTCAAAATTAAATAACTAAATTCCAATTTTCTACGGAGTTCATAAGGTAAATGCACTTGCTTTATCTGGGCTTTGGATTAGGGAAAGTCAGAGTTGTAAACAATACTATCCCATTCACATTCCAATTCCATTCTTTGGAATCGATTTTATTAAATCCATTCTTTTTCAATTACTAAAGATGAATAATTATTCCAGATGCATGGAATTGTAAATTTTTATATATTCCACCGAGACCGCCAAAGGAATTGAAATGTAAGTGAAAAGGAATTACCCAGGATATACAAGTTGATATTAATTTCTTGACTCATCTTCAATTCCTCTTCTACTGCTCGAACTAGTTGTCATATTTCTCGTTTTTTGTTTTTTTAGTACAAACAATATAATATCTGATTTGTCATATATACTTCTTTATTTGCAGTGTTTTTATTAATATAGTTTTTAAAAGTTTTGAGAAAGAGAACTTATATTTGCCTTCATTAACACGTTCACGCCGGCGGTTTATTAGTAAGAGAGCTTTCTCATGTTGTATGTAGATTTTCGTCTAATTTTCTCTTAAAGTTCGCCTGTGTACCACCGGTGGTACACGCCGGCGTGAACGTGTTAAAACTAACTTTCCAAACAAATTATCTGAAACTTTGAGAAAATTTATATAAGAGGAATTAACAAATTAATATGGACCAGTAATTCCTGGATAATTTCTCGTCAATTACATTTTAATTTCGTTCGCGGCCTCAGTTGAATATATGAGGAATTGCAATTCGATAAATCATTGACTGGAATGATGACTCATATTAGTAATTCTCAATCCGAATTGAAAGTAATTAGAAATTTTCAATTCCATGAAATCCGAATTATATGGGAATTAATTTCGAAAGGAATGATTACTTTACAGCTTTATTATAGTAAGGGATAAAAGAGTTATCACCAATATTAACGAAACTTTTTAGAGCTTTTTAGAAACTGATTAAAATCAGTATTCACCATTTAGCAGTATTTGTCATTTATAAAATTATATATCTACTGGGAGATATAGTTTCGGCAGCCTATAAACTGGAAGGGGATACTTATTATAGAAGAATCTTTATAAAACAGTAGTTCACTGCTTTCTCATGATCTCATTACAATATTACGTAGTTTTTATTTATACTACAATCTATTTATTACGTACGATACTTGCTGCAGATCAGACTACTGTTTGCATTTGTTATCTTCAAGTTTGCCTATAACTAGTAATTCGGTCGATCACTTTATTTGACACCCTCCCTCATTTTATATTTATTCCATTGGCCTACTATCACTATACAATCGCGACGACGACGACGACTACATTTCAATTTTAGACACGCACGCTCTCAATTGTTAACGAAACTTGTAAGGCAACATTGTAACAGCCATTTGCAATTGCAAGAACATAAAACAATTTGTAAGGAAATCAACTAATGATGGTCACAAGTCACAAGTTGTAGATAAGAGACTTCAAGCTATCTCAGCGGGACGTTATCGGAAAATTTTTTGTTAAGCTATCGAGATTTGAATGAATTTGAATGGAAAAATATTTTCCAGTCTATCCGTTCATGTCTACTTGCTACGAGCAGTCAGTGCGCGAAGACCCTGTGGCATTTGACCTATTTTTTATCCCGTAAATAATGTTAAACAGATGCAAATGAACCTCGTGTATGAAATTTATGCATCAGCAATTAACAACACTGTATAAGTCGTCGTCCATTGAATCGATCGATTTTCACTAAATGTCTTGGCTGGGATGTTCGGAATTATAAGCCGGGTGGAGTAGATATGATCTTTTCTCGGTGTTACAATTCCACTTTGCATGCGAGAAAAGGCACCTATACCAACCTATCAGAAAATATAAATCATCTCAAGTAAAAAACTCACTGAGCACTGATCGTGAAAAAGAGGACCGGTGAGCTGTACATGCAACCTTAAAATATTTCGGACTGTGGTATTTTTCCACTTCCTCAATCGTCGTTTCGTGGCACATGCAGAAGTTAAAGAACTGGAGGGAGTTCATCATTTGCAGGTTGTCCAGTAAATTTTACACTCTCGATCACCTCAGAAACAACATTCAAATCGGCCGACTATACATCGATCACCCGGTGGAAACAGGTTTAAATTCATTTCGGCTCCACAATTGCTACTGCTCCATATTGGGTCACATTTGTGTTACGAGTACGTCACACAAACCTCGCATTTAATTCGATCGTGACTGCCAGTAACCAGCTGATCAACGGCGGTAACTTCGCTCCCCATATACCATACGTGATCACTTGCGAATAGGTGTTTTTCTCTCTTTTTCATAGTCAAAAGAACATGAAAATGATCTAGCGATTTTTGTTGTTTGTTAGAAATAGAAAGTTGCAGGTATTTTGAATATCTCATCAGATGTTAATGTTCTGGCACGGTCGTCTTTTAGCTTTTCACTAAAGTCTCCTCCACTTCTTCTTCTTGTTTGCCTCCCTAATAACAGGGAAGTAAATATGCGAACAAAAAGAAACAAAAATACGCCTCAGGTCATGTTATCAAAGCTCCCAGATAACCAATACCACTTATAGTCGCCATCTAGCACAATTGGAGCCGTTTATTTACGATCACGAAGTGACAAAAGCCAAATTACAATGAAACTCTTCTCTCAATCGATCTGGTATCAAACAAAATTAAAAAAAACCACGATAAACTGCTTCAACACCAGTGGGGATGTCATTCGTCGTTATCTATGGCTTGGAGCGAAGAAGCTGTTAGAATTTTTTATGAGGTTCTAATGAGACCTCAATTGCTCCTTAATTACCCGATGGTGTTCTGATTATACATCCGAGTATTCATACAAGTTGGTCCGATCATAACCGCAGTAAAATTGCTAATATACCGTCTATGCTTTTATAAAATGATGTGATGACACGCGAAAATGCAGTCTACCATGTGAACTTGTGAAAGTTGTTCACCCAAGAAACCATGAGTCAAAAATTTATGGCCTTCGAATTGCAGTCGAATAACTCTGTGTAGTTAATTTTAAAATTTTGACTCATAAAAAATGATTTTTTGGGAACTTCAGTACTCATGTGGTCTGGACAAGTTTTAAGTACTTGAAGACTTGGGCGGCACCTTTTAATTGGCAAATGAGTCATTTGTGGTTAAGTGCAGCCCTGCCAAACAAGTTAAGGATTCAGGTTCTTGTATGTCCGGAACGTTCTTCTTTATTTGCCATTAGTAAGAAATTACAGGGTCTCCAGTTTACTAGGGTGAACATATTTAACATATAAGTATTTTTTCATATTTCTTGACAATTCTCGGCTGTTCGCAAGCCTTCACAAATATGGTGTTCGAATCGATTTATATCAAACTAGAGTAATATTATTAACTGTAAATTTGTTTGATCGCATAAAGTCATGAAATGCTATAATTGATATGATCTGATAAATATTTTTAGAAAATTTGTGGATAATTTCATGTTGTTCAATTTTGGTCCTTCGAGCCGGATTGAATTTTATGATATTCCACCACAAAAATGAGTGAATAAGGCTTAAGATTTCTAGTTGACAGCTAATAGTTTTTTTATGCAAACAAAGCCATAGGCATAATTTAAAAAAGCGATAATACTGTCAGGAAGGTTTTTAGCTGGGGTAGGAACTCAGAGCATTGAGCATAAATAAAATTATGCGACGAAAGAACAAATCCGTTTTTGTTCTCCTTGAAGACGATGTTTACTTTGTATACTTGAATTGGAATTGATTTAATGTTTTACACCTAGAAAAAATTGCAAAAGGATCGAGAAAATCGCAAACGCCCACAGAATTGCATCCAACAATTATTTAGCGCTTTTCCTCCACCTTAAATTCTTAATTTTAATAAGCACATAAATTTTGTCCATTACTCGCTGTCACATAAAATGGTTTAACCGACACCCACTCAAAGGACTGTAGGCGCCAAGTAATTAATTCCCAAGAGCGAAATCCTTTTGGGACTATAAACTCTGAACAAGTCTCAATCAAGATAGCGCCCGGCCTTGAATCAGATTTAGCCTCAAGTCGCGGTATTTAGCAGCTAAGCCCCACATTACCTTGTCCTTATTCATTACGACGCCATCAATTGTCTCACCTCTGTCTTTCTTTATTTCTACAAATTGCAAATTATTGTGGCTACGCCTCCCAATAATAAAATTGAATCGATCCGAGTACAACTTTAGCGTAATGGTCAACTGACACCCCTATCCTAGCCATAATCGGACTACAACAAGATCCTGATCACTTCTGAGACTAGAACAGGCCTTTTTGTCAGAGATAATTGCCAGCTTAAGATACTGGGTATAGGCGCGATTTGGTTGGACTCATCTCGCGGAATACAACAGCAAAGAGGAGGAGGTGTCACTTGACACCGGCTACCCAGGAAGGGAAGTGAAGGAATGCTAGGCTCAAATTTTATTACCGCGGGCAATAGTTTCTGCACGGACGGTGCGCAATTAATAAATCTCGCTAAATTGTTAATTTGCAACTATTAACAGGTGCACAGTCTCAGTACCGAAATGAACAGCCCATCCAGTGCTCTGCTTATCGCTATCGCAGCACTGGATAGGCTCTGGTTGAATGGGACCGTCGTCGTCATAGTCATGATCAGGAGGGTAATTTATTGCCAGGAGATGTCTGTATCACTTGGCGCAGTCGTTTTTATAATTTATGGGAGTTAATTGATTTCTCCTGTTCACCGGCGTTTGTCTTATTTTATTGATTTTCTAAGCTACGTACGAGTACATCCTCTCGTATTACCTGGAGCTGGGCGCATAAATCCAGATGGTCTTATGAACGACGAGCAAGCCAGGTTAATTGCATTTGACTCGGGTAACCTGATCGCGCGATCGTGATCTGATGAGAACTCTCCTGTGCACAGGAACAGACAAAGGGTTGGGACTACGCGCCTGTTGATTATTCTGGCAAATCACTGACCAGGAAACTGTTGGTCATGTTTGAGGTACAGCGAAAATAGATTTTCTAATTATAGAAAGTGTCAACACAACTATAACAACGTGTTAAGATCTGGATAGAGCTCGTATTGCACTTCGAGTTGCTGATTTCAATATTGAATTAGGGTCACACTCCAGTTTTCAGTGATGTTGTTCGATTGTCGGCTCCCCGTCGCTAAGATCTGCCAACCATCGATTGCCATTTACAGATTCAGGTCGCGTTGGAGTGATAGGATTAGAGAAATTAATGCAATTGGAGAAGATCATCGGGCGAGCATCAATCTAACTGTATTTCTCGAGGTGATGCTATTAGTCAAAACGCAAATTGAGTCTGTCTGTTCGTGGGAAAGGAAACTGTATAGGCATCCTTTCTCTCTAGAAGGCAACATTTCTATCAAGGTATTAATCAATTTAAACAGCTCGATTTCTGCATAGACATCAAGGAGAGATGAGCAAGTCTAATGTTCATGCCGGTTCTGGCCTTATTTCAATGACCCATGTTTCCTTGTATCGTATGACTTGATTAACGACCGCCAATCTTTCGAAAGATTATGACTTTTGCTGGCAACTGTGGAAACTGTTGGATTTGGATCTGATAAGAAACGGTGCAGTGATCGTCAAAGAAGTTTCCAAGTCCTCCTGATCAAATGCTTCTGGCATTTCAATAATGGCGGTTCTTAAAGAAACTCTCTGAAGTTCTAGGAAGTGCAGAAAATCTTATGTATGACAACTAATTGGCAAAAAGGAGTTAAAGACCTTGACCCTTGGAGGAGTACAGCATTTGAAATGGCTAAAACCCTTCCAGTGCTGGATGAACCCAATAATGACGGTGATGATAATGGCACTTGTAACTCATTTAAAGTTATTGATTTGTGATCTAATGCTTTCGTTAGTTAATATTCTATCATACTCGAAGAATATCAAAGTAAGCAGTGGTGGCAGAGTTTAGGCAATACCTTAAAAACCATCTGTGGTGAGGGGTTCAAAGTTCAAAGCTCAATTATGTATCAACATTTGCCAAGTTGAAATAATCCCCATTTTTATTTAAATTCCTTTTACCTATGCCCGTGCTGTGTACATCACTTTGAGCTTAGGTGATAAAAAAAATCGTGCTTCGCATTTAGACACATTTTCATAGGTGGTGGAGATTCGTACGCCAAAGAATGAACTACTTGCCAAAAAGCACCTCCCATTACGTATATGACTCAACGTTGTGTAGGTTACTATAAAGCTATAAAATTTCATTGCCATTGCCAAAAGCCTGACCTTTTATAAACTGGCAATGAAATCTCTTTTAAATGTGGTGTCTAATCAAAACATTCAAAATATTTTTGCACTCCGATCATTGTGCTAAGACCAATTCAACAACAGGATAGCAAATTCATTCTCTCAGATATTGACAACAACACGGCTTAGGCGCCAATCCTAATTCGAGACATTTTTTTAAAATAAATTAGACTTCTTATATGTGTGCAAAAAAATCTGAAATATGCAGTTCAAGGAAATATCATTGCGGTGTTCAGAAGACACTGACACTCTGTATTTGGTGACGGCAACGCACGTGTTCAGAATGACCAATTATAGAATATCTCGGACCTTTCACAAGAGAAACTCTGAGGATAACCGGAAACGTAAAAACCCGTGTTTAATTCTATGAAACTTATGATATTGGAATACCTGAAGTTCTCGTATAATTCCTCATTCATCCTCTACATATACTTGCCCGCGGTATCTCCGATTCTACTGTAAGTAGATTGCAGAATTCTTAATACCAACACTTCTACTGCTCTCATATCTTTCTTTGTCGGAACCCATATCCCATGTGTTCCAATTTTTGAGAAAGGATATCAGATTTTAGGAAAGACCTTAGCCAAGATATCTACGTGGAACGCATCCTTCGTATATATATACGTATATCCTTCGATCCGACGAATAACATATATATATCCGTCAGTAGGTAAATATCTAATAAACCATTTAATATATTAACCTTGATTCTTTAAGAGATGTGCAATGGTACACAGGAATTTATTTCGTTTTTTACATATCTGCTATTCGCAATATTTCCTATTAATGTTTACTTAAATATTAAAATTGAAAATCTTATTATATCCCCTCTCCCATACTATTCACTTTTCACCTGTACTGTGCTTTCGAATACAAAGGCCTCGTTTCTTCTACAAACAGAAGTTGACCACGCGGGGTTTGGGTTTATCGCTGTTCCTGTTTGATATTATTTCCATGGCAATCACAAAATAAAGGCAAGACGATTTTTACATCCCTCCTGGCGATAATTTGCGTCAGGGGAAAGTTTCTTGACTCTAACTCAAGGTAACGCTTCAGAGTCATTTCATAAAAACCTCATTTTACTGCATAGCTTGAAATCAATAAAAGTTGGTGAATATGGTAAAAACGCCTTGAAAAGTTTCTAAACGGGAGTCCAATAAATCCAGTTTTATTGTGGCGCATTTCAGCGATAAAAACCAATAGCAATTGGCGTGGTATCACAACAGGAGGCGTCGTTGCACAGATGAAAAGTCTACTCCCATAGACAAAATTTATATGTCGAACAGTAGTCGATAGATCAAAGATCGCAGTAGCCCTCAGTGATATTTGTACAGCGGTAGCACCCCGCCAGCAGTCCAAACAATCAATGCTACCTGCCTGCAGCACCCGAGAGTTATGTTTGATCGCAATTTGTTTAAATTTCTATCAAGTGAAGATCTTCCGTGTTGAGATACCTCGAGATCACTTGAACGATCTGTTTATTTACACTAGATCGGGGGAGTAACAAACATTATTAAGTTGCTACCTTAAGATGATCACATTCCATGTTTTCATGTTTCGAACAGTGCACGTCTACCTTCCTAGGCGGGGGCGAGTTTTGAATTTTTGAATGGAATAAATTTCTGATCGGGCCGATAGGTTATTGCTCCTCTCACGGATTTTCGAGCGTAATCAGATCTTTTTCTGGCCTCGAAAGTTTGTGTATTTACACAGCAGTGGGGCTCCCTAGTACCTTGGAAAAGTTTTCTACCTCCAGATAATATAGTTGCTCTCATTTCTAATGCGGTCTAATCATTTGTGCTAATTGAGTGCACACGATCACGTTATTTGGACACTTGATGTCTTTGATTATTGTTGCTAATCGCTGGTGGATTTACAACTGGAGGATTTTGCTTCATTTACATTTAAAATGACTGAATTAAGTGGACTGGATGAATTGAAGGGATTTGCATAAAATACTATATTAGCGTGAAATTATGTGGACAATGACCCAATGACTTGTAAGTGAAGTACTATGCCGTAAACATTATTATTATCTATTTTAAAGCTTTCGAGTTTAATCGTGACGGAGTCAGACAAGGAGTGTAACTTACTTTAAACCATAAACATTGAACATGGGGTGATAACAAGAATAGCACACATAGTTTAAGAGTTAACTATTTCATTCTGGATAATTTTTTTGTTATTTATGGAAATTAGTGCTAAGGTAAGGTATGGACGGTCGGTTACCTTAAAATCATTATTTCATCCGATCGTCTGTAATAGACTGTAAATTTTATACTATATATTGAAAATACACTAAATGCAGATATTCTAAACGTTAGCTAGACAAGCGGAAATGCTGAAATTGGTAGTTCCAAAGAGGTCGACGGAATTCAATTACGTAATGGCTAAATAGCTGTCACACTCCGAGGCTAAATCCTTTAGCCCGGGGCTGGTCAATTTGGTAGCCTTTCTATTGAAAACAACGGAAGAGAATGATAGTGGTTGTGGAGGAATAAAACAGTTGATTTCTTATTCTTGAAGTTTGAAGGCCTTGGACGTTCACGTCAATAGATACGAGAGAGACGTTGTGTTGGTGGCGTCCACTACCGCTGATAACATGAGGAGTACTTTCCAAATGGTAGAAGGGTGATCAGGGTCTCACTTTTAATGCGAGCAAGGCAGAAACGTTAATCTCTATTAAGCGCACAAAGTATCTGAAATTTGAACCACTTACGCTCTTTGGATCTGCGTGTAAATCTGAATTCGATGCAACTGCTTTTCAACATGTATACCTACAGCAATTGAAAATAATTCTGATTGCTTACTACTATTTTTTTACTAACGATTTTCTACACATTGATTTTTGTAGTGTACATTACTAGCTTTAGGACTGATTTCGTTATAAACCTAAGTCTGATACAATTTTGATATATTTTTGCAATTATAATTTTCACCCAGTTTACTAAGTATGGCTCTAATGTTCTCATTTTTTATTAATCTGACACTAAATCCAAGTCTTCTACTTTTTAGCTAATAGATAAATCACCCTCAGGCAAGTAACGGTGCGCTTAATGAAGACCTCCTCTGTGAAAGTATGGCGCTCATTCCATTAATGTCACTTGCAAATTATTCCAGCAAACATCCCATTCAAATAGTCACCAATTCCCATTTACTTATCAAATTAGTTAATGCGCTTTCACATATTATGTTCCTCTCAGCGTTAGACTAGTTAATTCGTTGGCCATAACTGCTATGCCCGGTTAAGTAGCACTAAATCAAAACGAATATCTCAAGTGGACTAGGTACGAGTTGTTTTTATTTGTTTTTATTTTTCTTCTAACCATTCCTCATAATGTTAAAACTTGAACCTGAACACTGAACAGTTGGTGGTGATTATTAGACGATATCAAATAATTATGTCGCATATTTCCAGTAATTAACGATACACTGCGGAATCCAGTTCTGATCGGTTTGATTGCACCGAACCAGTAGGCTCAATGAATTTACGCGAATATCTCGTGTATGTTATGATAAATGTGTCCTGGGCGTACTGGAATTTATCATCAATTTCATCCAAGTCGCCGGTGTTAATTACCAGCCGTGAATTGCTATTTTATGAGGAATGTGCATTAATTGATCTGGGGAAGTTGGAAGTAGTCTATTTTTTAGTGTTTTTTTATATGTAGTCATGACAGGTTCTCAGTTGTCACTATATCTACCGAAATATTCTCTAGAGCAACAACTTCCCCTACGTATATATCAGTGAATTTCTTTCAATAATTTAATATGCATCCACAAACTCACAAACTATCTGTCATCTAGTAGCTTGTCTTCTACTCATAACTGGAATATATTAAGCAATATTTCCTTAGCACTGCTCTCGTGAATAGTTTTGCTATATTAACATGACCTGAAACACACAAAACAAGTTTCATCTAAAGTGCTGAACAATCTTAGGTAATCACGAAAAGAAGATTACCAAGCCTAGAAAAGACCTTCTATTCGCCTATCTAAATATTTTAGTAAAAACCTAAGCTTTTTAAAGGGCTTAACCCTGGGGTAATTTAATAGACGAGGATTCATAATAGATTTCGTTAATTCGCAATGAATGTGAGGATGAACAATCTATGCACAATTTTGGAAGAGCGGTATCAAATGGTTAAGCAGCTGACTGTTTATTTCTAACTTCATATGGAAGCTAGTAACCTTTGAAGAGTTCGGGACCGTACAAAAGATACTTTTAATCAAGACACTAATTTTCCACACCGAATCTTGATTCCTTCAATTCAACACAATGCAAACAAACCCAAATACGAGTTCTTTTACTAATGTTTTCAATTACGCAATAGCAAAACAATTCTCATTTTCAGAGACCCATCAAAACATCTTAAGATCTCATTTCTCAACTGTTTGCCTCAAGTTGAATGTTCCCAGATAAATATGGGTCACAGTGTTCTTATTCTCGTTCTTTATTCCCAACACTTTTTTCCTTCCGAATAAGAAACATTGGACTCTTGAACCCTTTCCTGCATAACACACATATGACAAGTATCAGCTGTTTGCACTTATCCATTCCATAACCAAGGTGTGGTCTAGACGATTATATGAAGGGAAAATTAATTCTTCTTTTTTATACCTTACGAAAAAAAGCGACATTAAGAGTGCTGAGATAAACACGTGCCCTCAAAGATGCTGAGAGATACATTTCAAAACAGGAAGTAAAGTGGCTGCTGTGCTCTTGTTGGGTAGAAAGCAACTTATCGCAAGCTTAAGTGCAAGACATACAGAAGAGGAAAAAGTGATTTATGACACTTTTCTAGAGCAATCAATGAAAGCGTAAAATGTTTACAATCGGAAAGATATTTCGCATTGATTACAGTAGTTTTTCCAGGCGTTGAATCGATAAGCCAGCGTAATCAAGTTAAAATTAAATTGCTTTTCTATCTGAGAGTTGTGAGTTTTATATCCTAGAAGCGTAGTTAATGGATCTGTGGCGTTGCATAAGAATTTTAAATGTTTCCGGTACAAAACCGATGAGTGTTTCTTGAAAACTATGCAAAATAAGCACACGTTTTAACAATATTGTAAAAGTAACACATAGTAACGTAAGGTTTTTTCATGACGACGGTGAGGACAAGAGTTTTCATATAGATAAGTGGTATAAGCAAAAAGCTGTTGCTAAATCTAGCTTAGACAAAAATCAAGACTTATTATAGTGCAGATAATGAAAGAGGCGACAAGATTGGTAAAAAAATCCAGATCTCATAGTTTTCTGATCCCCAATTTCTTGGAGTTCGTTTTCAATCTGATGCCCTAAAACCTTCATTCAGATAAATTATATGCTTGAATTCACTCTTACACTATCTAAATCGGTAATTCACCTGTGCCTCTTGAAAATAGGTCAAAGAAATCAAGAACAAAGATACCTGTTGACTCACTCATTGAAGTACAGCAAAAACGTAACTTAATTAATATCTTCCAACGAGCCCTCGTTTTTAAGCCTAATCAGTAATAACTGGAGTGTGTATGTACGTTATGCGTCGTTGGTTTTCTATTTATAGTCCAACTAGTAACATACGAATTCTTTCTCTCGTTGCTCGGGCTATATGTCGTTAACTTAGATATGGTCAAAACCGCAAATTCTAAAAATGTATCAGACTTTCACCTGAGAACCCTTACTAATATCTATCGTTATTATGTCGGCGCAGACACCACTTGGAGACTAATAGTACGATCCTTCTGATATTCGCGCTATCTTGTTAAATTATTAGAATGGTAAAATTCTCCACTTAAATTTTTTGATTGTAGAACCATAGCACTCATCTAAGTTATCTGACCGGGGCATAATTCAAGAGTATTCTCTACTACTACGAGCCGGGGTTTTTACTCACCTTTCTATCTTGAACAGTTTAGCTTGGTTTTTTTTTAAACAGATGAGTCCCAGAAAAAAAATCTCGTACAAGACGTAGGAAACCTGAAAACCAAAACCTCAACGAAGTACAATATATGCATTAATCCACGACAATCCAATAGGATTCATCATGATCATCATCATTGACTTAATAAGGTAATCCTCTTATTGTAGCCTCATCCACTTCACTTCTCACGAAGAGAATAACCAGAGATTGCTATTCTCTTCCAGTTAAAGATTCGTAACGTCCTAGGAACCCTTTTGCCACACTGATATTATTCATTGGTATATAAGATTTTTAATGCTCCTGATGTTATCAGTAGGATGCACTCGGCTCCATTGAGGTTACCGCGAATCATGTCATCAATTGTGTCAATGAGAGCCAGTGGTCCTTCGACCGAGATTCCATTTTACTTGATTTTCTACTTTAGTGAGAAGTAAGATTTGTAGTTTCAAGAAAGACAATGCAAACCTCCCCTTCCACTTATATACTTTATCATATTACCCTGAGTGCAATTAGTTTCTGTGATTACTCACAGTAGTAACATCCGTGTGGCTACAATAAGTCGCCGAAGGTAACTGACCAAATGTATTATTATGCTATTAGAGTTTTACTAGGATTAGAATATTTGTATATATTTCATGTAGATGACCCAATCAAATACCGCCTTTTTCCATCATTAGGTTAGTACAAACCTTTAAAAATTCAAAATAGTACATGCTTAAAACCAATCTAAGGGTTTATAATCTTGGAACACCCCTACCACAAAACACGGACCAAATCAGAAGTCCCGTCAAGAAGAATAAAATTTCTCGTCCCTGATGAGACTTCTGACTTATAGTCTATTTTTGGCCCTACCGTTCTCTTTTTCGACGTCTTACACCGAATGACCGATTCTCATCAAAACAGAGAGTACCACAAGGAAAGATGTCACAGTAATAAATAATGTTACTAGATATCTTTGCAAATCAATTATCAACCCTGAAACCTTCATTTAACTGGTTTTTAATTGAGTTTACTGCAAATATGTTCGAGCTATTTTGGACTCGGTGGAAGTGAATTAGGATTTATCTGAATTTTTGACCCATTTAACGAGTTTTTGGAGTAGTTTACCAAACAAAACTGTTAAAATCTATCCAAATAGCTCATACTCCAAAGAATCTCTTGGGCGTTCTTCCTGAAGTTGAACCAGCACATCGGCTTCCATTCAGGAAACTGATCAAAACAGCTTTCTTCACAAAATTTTGTTTCGTAATTACACAAACGATCCATCTTATCCCTGCCGCACTTAATCATAATTAAAAATCACCAACAAAAACACCAACAGCATAATAACACTGCTCATATGGTAAAAATTTCACTTTCAAATGCAGTGCAAGGCAAACCAACACCATCGACGCCATTGAGCATTTTGCTCACCGGGGATCAGCTTTCAACCCACTTAACGGTAATTCCGCAACACAAAAATGCATTAAACTGAAATGGCAGTTTTCTTTCTTCCCCGGACAAAAACACTAATAACACAACGCAAGGAAAACCCGAAGAAAACAAAAATTCAAAACCAACCGATAAAAAGCAGAAACCGACTGTAACAGAATTCTTGGATTGTCGCCGTCTCCGATCCCAAGCAAATGCGCTGTGAATGAGCAGTCAAGTTGGTCACGAGATGAGGAAACCCTTCTTTCGCAGCCGGAGATTTCACTAATTTGGCAACTTTTGAAATATGACGCAAATTGGTCACGAACGCCCTACCTAAACGTTACTCAACGGCCATTCTCAAGGAAATAAAATGGGTGTACTTACTGTAATCACTGAGATCATCCTGAGTTCCGTTGATCGTACCATCCGGCATCAGCTGTATGAATCGATTCTTGATGTACAGCTGGATCTTCCGGGCTGGTCCAGAGATATGTGAGAGATTGGCGGATCGTTCATTGCGATCCAGGTTGTTGTTCGCCTTGCGTTGTCGCTGGTTTCCGCGATGCACACTGCGATCAGTTCGCGACAAAAAGTCGTAAACTGTCGAATTATCTATCACTGGGTCAATAGTAGTCACATCATGCACACTATCACCATCAGTATCGATGCTATGCGTTCTGAGGCTGCGCAAAGTAGCCGCCGTCACCCGGAAGACGTTTTTCTTACGCTTCCGCTTGCTGTGTACACTACTCAACTTGTGCATACTGCTTGTGCTCAGATTCTCTCCACTAGATGTCGACACAATTTGTTGACCACTACTAACACTTAAACTAGGATTACTACTTAGCTGGCTATCGATCACATTAACACCATTCGTCACACTAAAGCTACTTGCACTGCAATTTTTAGTTACATCACTACGGCTACTACTGCCACTACTATCATTTGCACAGACTGGGTTCGTTTTGTTGATCGTTAATGTTAATAAGGGTGGGGATACTGATGTTGCTGCTGTTGCTGGCATGGCCAGTCCAATCTGCCACTCGATCATCATTGAAAGGAGGGCGCCCAGCACGGCCAGGGCCCTCCACCTTAGCCGGCTCCTCAGCATGAACAACCCTCCTCCCCGTAGTTTTCGTTTGCGATTTAAATTAGTCGTGATTGCACAGTTTTAACACTTTCCACTTTAAATTTTGTCAATACAAATCCCCCTTAAAATGGTACCTAGGGAAGTTACATAATCAATCCTTACATTCTATGCTTAGAGGGCTGATCAACACTTTTAAGGCTAGCGATCGATTCAAGTGACCATTTCTTTGTGATCACCTTCATCACGTTTTTGGGTGTAGGCATCATCATAATCTGGTCGGTGATTTTTTGACTGTAACCATTGGTCACATTTGCTAGCCATTTTGCATGATAGGGTACAGATGAATTTTGTTTTATACTGCACATGTACGTATAATACTTATCGATTGCCACTATACTGGAAAACTTCATGACATCTTTCTCAAAGCTTTCATTTAGATAAAGTCTTTAGAAGATAGTTTTTTATAATCCTGGAAAGACAACAATTTTTGTATCTCATAGTATCTAATTTGAATTTATGATCTCCTTATAAACCTTTTTTCTAAATTAAAATATTTGTAAAAATATGAATTATCAGCATCGGATCTTGAGGCGATCCTTGTGGTAGCCCATATATGGAAAACGAACACAGGAACCTCGCTTATATAACTTTGGAAACTCAAGTCTTTAGAACACTATATATATAAGCTCGGCGCAGTTGCATTATTGTAGCAGTATAATCTTGGACACAAGTTGCTCAATACTTTAGATCAAAATAAAATTACTCTGACGTAGGAAGTTTATGGAATAGGATAGGATTATTAGCTTTATGTTCCACATTGATGAATGACCTTGCATAAAGATCACCTGAGGTCTCACCAAAATTAAAACAACATTTCTACGTGAAGTGATTTTGAATACTTTTCTTGCAAATCTGCTGATCATTCACCAATAATTTTTAAGAACGACAAATAAGATCTCTAAAACTCACCAAAGTAAGAGTAATAAAAAAAATCGGAAGAGCCCCTTCCCAAAATCAGTGGGAGACAGAGTGATTATTAATAATGTACGTCGAAGTCAAGGAATGTCTTATGCAACCTCACGTGTGAGTGTATATTGAAGGTTTCTTCCCATGAAAAGATCACCTTCGTGCTTCACTAAGCACCAAAAGCTTCCCGAACAGCATAAAGCTTCCTCCATTACCATAGAATTACGGCTTCATCAGGCTTAACCAGCGCGTTAACAGCGCAAATATAAGACGATTGATATTCTTGCAGAGAATGCCGATTTCAGCAGAGGCACCTATAGATGCAAACGCAGACAATCGCACGCGCAATCCGTCATGCGTGAACCACTTTATTCATTAAGGTTTAATTTTAAAACATACACACAACACACAAAGGGTCATTGGCATAAATTTTAAATTTAAACTTTTAATTCTTTCGAGTGAGTTGCGGTGACGGTGAGGTTGCGACGTGTGTGTGTGTGTGTGTGTGCGTGCGCGCGCACGTTACAATCGGACTACTGCTGCTGTAGAAAGTATAGAGTAGAGGAGATGGGAGCCACAGCGCTTCTGCCAAATTGCACAGATATGTTAATCCATGCTCGGACGTTGATAGTGTGCCAAATTTAATTTTGTGACAGAATTTCTTCTGCCGGACAACACCGTGCAGGCAGCCCATAATGAGAGGAAGATAACGAACGGCTTTGAGATGATTTGAGAAGATACAGATCATCACCCGGGCGGTTGAAACTGCACGGACAAATTATTATGCATATTTGCGATTGCGTAATACGAAAGAAAAGATTTGAACATGTTCTCAAAAATATATGCGGTCAGGGTATTTCGGTGACAGGATAGATTTAAAACTCGAAACATTGTTGCAAGAATTTTGTTAAGAAAACGAAATGATTTTTGCCAAAATCGCACAATTTTTTTTTAAATCATACCTTGCACTAAATTTTAAAGAATTCTGAATGCAGCAGCAGTCATAAAATATGTTTACTGGAATTATTATAATGACCACGTCTTGACTTATCCCGCAATTACCAATTACCACATCCATGCGGCATTCATGCATGAAATCATTTATTGACATGTTTATCAATGCAAAAATTTCGCTCTGGATTCGCGACGTAAGTAACTTAAATTGCGTTAGGTTTTCGTTTAAGCCGACAAACTACTTTAATTTTATTAAATAAGATATATATTTCTATACTATTTAGAAAACTAAAAATTTAAGCTTTGACTACTAACTGTATAATTTTGGATAGACTACACCTCATTATCATCATCATTGGTTATGACACACGCAGATTTATTTATTGTAAATCGGCAAGTTGCAAACGTTAGACTATGCTAGACAGTTCATCGATAATATAAAAAGTTCTATGCCTAGAACTGAACCCTGGAGTACACCACTCCAAATTTAAAATACAGAGAAAGTAGCTAAGTCGTGCTGGTTATAATAATAAACTCCATAATAACTCTGATTTCTAACCACGGGGAAGGTTATAGGCCATCACATCACAAAGGCAATATTTGATGAAACACGTCTACAGCCACAACAACATGCCTATCAGGCATTAAAGACGAAGGACTTGGGAGTTGAAAAAGTTACCATAGCGGCCATCAAGGGCAGCCCCCAAGAGGCTAGGAGAGACCCTGTGTCTCTGTTGTGGTCATGGAGAAAACTCAACTTGAGAGCTCCTTTAGACAGGCAAACAGGTTTTTGGTCTAACCTGAGAGCTTAAGGCGTACCATTACATTTTCATATAAAGCGAGAGGCTGCACTAAATACTATTAGATTACAAATATTGGGACACCTAACACCGACCTTTTCATTCAAGATGATCGACTCGACAGGCTTGTCACTTTGGAGGCATGGCCTTCGAAAGGGGCTCGCTTGTCTGTTTCACGGACTGATCTGGGATGGAATGGAGAACAGGAATAGGAACTTAGATCTTAGGACCTCGAAATCTTTCGATACTACTCCAGCAATTTTCGAGGCAGAAATGTACGTAATAGAGTATGCAAAGCACACGTTAATATGGATAAAGGTGTACGTGACGCTGCAAGATCACCCTTCATTAGACCCGAACCTTTCTGCGACTATCCAAATACGCTAAGCGTCAATAGCTTAGAGGCAGGGGTGTAGAAAAAATACAGGGATAATCATCCAGGTCTAAAACAGACGAAGAGGTTTATAATCTATTTGTAACAGAGGACGAGTTCGTTACTGTCACTTAACAAGATTGAGTTGATGACCATCACTGATTTCCCCACTGGACATTTTCCATTCAACTTTCATTTGAAGAAAATGAGTTTTATTGAGAACGATTAATTCCGATTGTGCGTGGAAGTGGTTGAAACGGTGAAGCATGTACTCTGAGAATGTGAAGCCTCAGATTAAGGTTAAGCCACCTTAGAAAGGAATTTACTTCGCCTACAGAGATTATACAGATGTCACCGAAGAAAATCATTAACAATATTAATGGCGTCAATCATTAAAAATCTCTTCAGGTCGAAATGACAAAAACGCCTACGGACTGAATGACCTCAAATGCAAAAACAAGAGAAAGGGAGATAAATCTAAAAGAATTAATACCGTAAACGTGTTTACATCGAGAACAGTGTGGAAGTGAAACAGAGTAGTTTAGTATTGGCAAAATGTTGCAATTTTCCTTCAATCTTGCATTTATCGCACAAACGTTCTTAATCATCATCTACACTTTCTAAAACAGAAGAGAGAAAAACTCAACTTAAGTAAAAAAAATCGAACACCGAAATATGGAAAACTGCCATCCGATTTTAAAAAAATGAAAAACTACTCTTATGTTTTTAAAGCAAATTATCATCCAAAATACGTAAATATCAATAGAGGTTAATACTCTCCGATTAGAGTCTGCAAAAATTTCAAATAAATTTTGAACTCTAAGACAATATTTCCATCTTTATAATGAAAAAATCAATTCAGTCTCAAAAGATACAAATCTTTCGAAAGGTTGCCTGACCCGCTTCAAGATTTCAGATGAGACTAAAATGTCCCCTGGACCGTGCAAAAATCATAGAAAAGTGAAACTAAATTTAAATGGACCGTTTTGGCAGATTCATTCAACTGAGAGAGCTCGGCAAAATCTTCAAGTCATTTGAAGAATATGAGGTCACTGTGCAGTAGGAATTTTCGACAGTTAGAAAAATGGTTCCAGGAAAAGTCAAGAAAATCGGCATGTTCAAGTCCTCAAAGAAGAAAGAAAACTGAAACAGTCCACCGGACAAAATTAAGCCCATTAATTTCTAGTTCCAGACGTGTCATGAATTTTCTAGTTTTTTCTAAAGACAATTGTGTCTAGATATTAGGACACTTCTTCCTCTTTTTTTGTTTTTTTTTTGGTTCTAATTTTTAAACTTACGCCTCAAAATTTTGTGGTTTATAAGGAGATTGGAAAATTTTTTCGAACTTTTCGCTATAATTTGAAAACTTTTAGTGGTGGTCACGAAAACTCGTAGCACATTAGTCACTCTTATTCGCTTTTCCTTTTTTCTTTTTTTCCCAAAATTACCGGCACCGACGAGGCTAATATTTATTATGCTTTCCTCTATTTAGAGCAATTCTTTTTCACAGAAATTCTCACTCACAATTTCTCGGTAAAAATGCACCCACCAACAGTGGGTCTGTTTCTTTTTTACACTTTTTTTTTTCTTTTTTACTTTTTTTTTAATTGTGCAATCACACGTTCACTGAACTTTATGGAAAATTTCAGGCGAATTTTTCAGTTCTTCTCGACATATATGAAAAATATCTCACTTTTAGCAATTATTTTCGCCAATCCCAAGCAACCACGACACACACCCCGACTGCAACCGGAAGTTAAGCAATATGCAAAAAAATCTTCTCTAGTAGAACGCACAGAGTTCAAGTGTTATGTAAATTAATGGGGAGCCGGGGAGCTAGGGGCATTCTTGGGCCACTTAATCATGTTTTGTTTAAATCGGTCGCGAAAAGTCTCTTACGAGTGGCGGTCGTCCGCAGTGGATCACTGTTGCGCGTATTGCGAGAGCCGAAAAACGCCGGGCGGACGGAAAACTGCAAGTACAGTAGACGTTGACGCGAATGGGTTACGTGCTACGAGTTCGACTGCCTAAAGCTGCCAAATAGTGCAAAAAGCGCACAGTGAGTGAAGCCGACGAAGATCACTTGCTGATCGTGCTCTAGGGGAAAAACACTACTATATTGTCACCGTAGGTCCGCTTGCGCCCCGGTGAAGCACGCACTCTGTAGGGCAGATCAGCACTTTTGGAACAATTGCGCAAGGTGCGCACACGCACTGCACGGCGGTAACGAAGTACGCGGCTTGATCGCTCGACGACGGTGCACCACCACTGCAGGAGGCTGTGGTGATCTGCCGAGCTGGTGCCCAATGTCTCAACCCCAGATTTGTAGGGGGAAGGAACTTCCGGGTGCGAGGCGGTCAGCCGTTGTACTTAACAATTTCTCAAAGTCCATATTCAACCGGCGAAGGCACATTGAACCAAAGTCCGAAAAGTGTTAACGACTCGACGAGCCGGGTCAGTTTAATGTTTGCGATTTTTAACGAACCAGACCCAAGAGAATTTCGCGTACCGGAAAAATGTCCTTAGCGAGTCATCACCACCCCCACAAGTGGAGTTTTCGGGAATCAAGTGAAAACTGACTTCGTAGAGACTGCGAGTAACGTTCAGTCGGTCTCAAAGCAAACCAGCTTAACGGTTGCAAAGCACATCAACGCATTCACCACAACCGCACGACGGTTGAGCACTGACTAAAGCAATTCGCTTTTTCCGTTCCTTATCGAGACAGAGTTCGCCCGCCGGTGCCAGGCTGGTAATGCCGTTTGGATCTGCTTCGCTGTACACATCGATTTCGCCCCTGCTGCGGCACTTGGTGGCTGCAAAGCAAAAGCCCCGGCCGGCAAACAGCTCACGTGCGCGGGTAAACTTCCCATCGAAGCCCTTACGATTCCAAAGAGTCACAGAAGTCTCGAGGGTTAGGAAGAAACGACCCTTTATCAGCAGGTGGGGGTGGCGCTGACGCCGGCAGTAGGGTAAGTTTCCTTATCAGAGCTTAAAATAGAAGAATTATGTAAGACTGCTGAGGACGAGCTGTGGTATAAAAGTTGGCCTTATCGGCGCCGTCTCTTGGATGCTTGGCGGGAAGCTGTTTCGATTCGACATTCGAGTATTCGACTGGTTCAAGATGGATAAGAGCGCGCGCTTTTTGATGATTCCCAAGTGCTATGTGATGTTCTGTTTGCTGGTGGGCATCTTGACATTTTGCAGGTGCAGAATTTCTTCGCTTTTTGTGTAAATGATGTACACGGAAGTACTGGACCATTTGCAACGTCGACTGTGGTCCAGAAGCAGTGATAAAGCGACACTGTCAGCTCGATATCTGTCAGAAGTATATCACACGACATCCCCAACGTGTTTCAACATGGGCTGGAGGAAAGAAAGGAATTAGTCAAATTAGTCTAAAAAATAGAGATTAAGTGCGGATGGCCGCTATTACACGATGCTGGATATGTAAGCTCATCAAATGGGTAAATGCAAAGCGAAAATTTATGTACCCAAAGGAAGAAGAGTAGGAGGATAAGTCCTAGATTTCGAGAAAGTATGCTGTTCTTATGTGAAAATTTTTTCTGATAATCTACTTTCTATGCTTATTAACATTCGTGGAAAAGAATTTCGGTTTTTTTTTTTTTTGTTTTTGCTCATGTACTATATTATTAAATTATTTTCTATTTATTATTGTGTAAGGAGTTCTACTCTTTTATTCGATTAAGCAAGCTCTTCGCCATGATGCATCCATTCGTGAAGTGAAATAATATAAGGGATTTGCTCAGTTGCTTGCTTATTTCTTGCTGCGCTTCTTTGAGAACCCCTCAATCAAGCAAACGGCAATGGAAGAGAATGCAAACTTTATCTGATGATGATGATAGTGATAGAGTGGATTTTTGAGGTATAGAGATGACAGAAGTCTGCTTCAAGGTGCCCAGTGCAATGCCTCCCGTATCTAGTTCCTCCTGTTCCAATCTACCTACTTGAAGTGCGCTGCCATTCTTGGTTGAAATTCTAAAAATATTTTTAAAAAATGGGTGCTTTCTTGTAAAGTAAAAAATTCTCTCCAACGCAAACAATCAATTTCATGTGGGGTTTTTCAACATGAATTTTTAGTGCTGATAATAAAATGGTGCCACATACAGCCTACCGCAGTCCTATCAGAAGGAAGCCCCATTTACGTATTTACCACTTCCGGAGTCAAAATGTAACAGATTTATCAGCGACAGTAAAAAGTAGGAAAATAATGAAACTGAATTAAATCGCTTTTAATTAATAAAAAATTCACAATTCAACTGATAACAACACAGTACAGGCGCCTGTAACCAACCCCTTTATTTATTGAGTGCGAAAATAACTCTAAACCACTCGAAAAACTTTTAATCTTCTGCTAAAAGAAATTCTCTTCCAAGAGCAATTTTCTCCCATGCAGCGG
>QYTT01084290.1:0-11385 GCA_006980735.1 Dasypogon diadema
ATTCTTGTCAGTAGAATTGCCTCAACCCAGACAAATCGCCGTGTCCACGCTAAAGGAGAGGAAATCTGCAGACGTACGCCTCAGTCCGCTCAACCACTGACGTATAAGTAATGTAATGCTTATGTAAGTAAAATGCCCTTCCTTATTCCCATAATCCTGTTCAAGGTGATCATTCCGAAGTCTGTTAAGAATTCCATCAGCTTTTTTTCCCCTGCGGTTTACTTGCAAGTCCTTGGCATTACGGGACAGAGAAATTCTGACGTATTTAGTATAGATTTCTTCCTCTATTGTTTATAATTCACCAATCCTTGCTTTGATATCTACCGAAAGGATGGTGCTTCCTTCTCAAATGCATCTAAAAAGCAAATAATTCCTCAGAATCTTCTTGCCATTGTTTGCAACTCATATTTGTATAATAATACTTTCTTTATGTATGTAGACACTTTAATAGAAAATCTTTATAAAAGATAAAGACACAGAAAAGGACGAGAAACTAGCTAAACTATCTTATATATACAACATAGTATGTATAAGAAGGTACAATATATGACACAAAAAAACATATATAATAGACACAAAAGAGTATCAAATGTCACACAAAGAATACATAAAAAAAGACATAAGAACTATAAAACTATATAGACGGACGGACAGACGGACATGCTTAAATCAATTTGTTTTCACATTCTGAGCATACGTATATAATTCATTCTGCTCTAGGATTACTGGTTCTATGCGTTACAAACGTTGAATCAAAACTAATATACCCTATCTATCATATAGGGTATAAACAGGTGTGTGTGTCATGATTAGAGAGTTAAGCAAGTTTTTGATGCTGCGTGTTTTTGTCCTAAATTAGTCGTATAATATTATGAAAAAAGCCGGTAATTGCAATATTGTTGAAGATTGAAGTGTCTTTCATCATCGTGCTCGTAATATCTACGTCGTTTTCTTCAATTTATCTTGCTTTGGCCGAGTAAATTTACTTGCCATCAGAATGAACAAAAAGATTGAGACACGTCCTCGCATGACGTCAAATATCAGTTGTCTCCTAAAGTCAATCACCCTCAAATTGTTAATTGTTAAAATTGTTTAATTGTTAAAAACTTTTAAAACCGACATGTGTAATTAGCTGAAATCTGTTGAAATTACCTTGAATAAATTTATGGATGACGTTAAAGTGCAGCTGACTAACTTCAGAATTCAGCTAGAAGACATCGAAAGCAATTTTAATAAAAAGCTAGAAGAGTATCGACAAGAGATGGAAGCCAAAGTCTCTTTGTTGGAGAACAGAGTGGGAAAAATTGAGCGTCGCGCTATAGCCGCGAACATAATAATCACGGATATTCCTTCTCATAAGAATGAGGATTTTGATGAGGTAGCAAAAATACTTAATGTAACAAATATTAAAACGTCCAGTGCATTTTGTGCTCGCACTAGACGTAAAACTAGCAGTATGCTTCAACGAACACTTACTACAAGAATATTCACTCTCAAGCAGTGATGCCAGATCCAGATATTTGACTTGATATTGCCAGACTTTTGACTCGTTTCCAGATTTCCAGATTTTCAAAACGACTTTCTCTGAAACTTAAACTATTTTAACCATTCCCTTCGACATTATTCTATTTGGGACACAATTGTATTTGCGTTTGTTAATGTACCTCAGCATTTGTGATTACTGCACTTCAAATGGCGAGTTCAGTACTCAAGTAAAATATGTGCAACTTTAAATCTTACTGAAAATTTAAAACAAAAATTCAGATATGATGCAATGTACTAATGTGGCATACATATATATATATATAATATAAAATTTTGTTTTAAAGAGAAGACTAACTTTATTTTGTTCAATACATATACAAGGATTTATTTTCAGCTAGAAATATACTATATGTTGAATTTATAAGAAAGATAGCAAAAACTTTCACAAAAATAGAACCGAATAAAGTCATTATAAATAATGCGAATAGTAGAAAGAAAAAAACAACAAAAACAACCATTCATAAACATTAAAATAGTTTGCAAACACTAAATTTGTGAGAGGACTTCAGACATTAAAAGAATACAAAGAAACATGCAGACGATAAGAAGATCATTGGGACATTAAAAGAACCAGCTTTTCAAAACAGCTTTGAATTAAGGGTCCCCGTACTGTTTATAATCCTCATAAGAATCACAAACACAGCAATATGCATCAATTATGCGAGATTACACGTTATATGTAGGGTAATATATATCGTCCTTTCGTGATGTTGAATCTCTATAATTACTCTACTTCCAATTGTTTTAAGAGATATAGCAGCATTAAAAATTTTATGTAATTCCGATTGCGATATACCTTCCCTCAGCCCTGCCGTAATTTGCCGTTCTAGTTGCAGATATAAAATCCAATGTAGAACGCGGAAAAGAAATTTCTGTAACGTTCAATATTTTGTTAATCCAAATGCGTTTCAACTAAACTAAATGCATCAGAAGATCTCAGAGATCAAAAGATAATCAAAAAAATTTGCCCAGAGTGCATTGTTGCTAATTCCAGCTATATTATACGATAAAATGTTCACTTCATTTCTCTCTTCTTCCGTAATTTGATCCTTCATCTGAAAGCAATTCTTTAACACAGTCAAAATTTATTTTACATAACCTATTCACTTCCATTAATCCATGCGACCTTCCAAAAGGTAGTTCATCATTTCCGCATCGAAAAATCGTAGTTGTCAATGAGAAGCCGGTAACCTAAAAGGAGTATCTTCGTACCGCTGTTGAGTGATTTTAGCTTGGACATAACACTAGCTATCTTTTTTTGCCGTTTTCCCTGGATGTTTTTGGCAAATCTCTGTTAATTGACATTGTCGTTCCTCGCAGCTTCCGGGTCTTGCCAAGAATCAGTGATGGGCTAATTGTCTACACAACGTAAATTTCGCCATTGTCGACGCGTAAAAAATGACGTAGGCTTGGTTTCAATATTTCACGTAGACAATGCGTTCTATGCCAACAATGTAGACAATGAATATTATATAAATGAAATTCTCAAATTAACTTTGCAAAGTGGTAAAATAAATGTGTGCATAAACTTAAAATATTCTTCTTGCACTATTATCCGTAGAATATTTTTGTTACTGTTTCATTAACACTTATTTCCAAGTATATTTGTTTTATTACTTCATTTCAACTTATTTTTTTATAATAAATTCTTACATCTGCTCTGCTACCTAGTTAATTTTTTATTTCTTCAACACCTTTATTTACTTTTCTCCATTTTCTTTCTGCCTAGGAAGAAGCGAGTGTTTACCGCCTACAGTTTTTCCTGCATAATTAATAAACTTTTGAATTCAAAAACCATAACAACATTTGTTTTACTTATGTCGATTTTCAATACTTCAGTTATTGTACTTTTCAATTTCAACGAAACGTACAAAGTTCTAGTAAAACTGTTCAAAATCCATAAAGTGGTACAAAAACTCGGTTTTCAGTGCCAAACCTGAAAAGTGAAGTAGAAATTGATATTAGTAAACTAACAACTCCTCATCAGAATCCAAAAGTTAATTTTTAACTTTAAATCAAACTACTGACAATTGAAAAATACCGGGAAATATGTAAATCTTAGAATTAAAGAAAAAGTAATTTTCTGAGGATTTGAGAATAATTTTACATTAATAGTAAACCTTTCGAGAAATACACTACGCACTACGTAGGCCCAAGTGTTCGTGACCGCGAAGTTTTGTGATTAAAATTTCTTGATATCCTTTTCCTACCTAATACTCTCAACCTTCCTGAGGGTATAAAAGTCCCTGTCAGGACAATATTCTCAAACAGTTTGAAACAGTGATTCGTAAAGTGAAGTGAACTTACCTAGAAAAGTGAAAATGCCAAAAATTTAAAAATTGCCGTAATAAAATTTTTAACATAATATGGATCAACAGTGACGGAAATCATAGATCCGACGGATCGTGTATATGGAGAATCTTCACTACTATTTTCGATGGTTAAACATTGATCAAAACTTTTTCGTTGGGGACGACAGTCAATTGAAGATGATCCACACTATGGCCGGCCTACAATGGTAGTTACGCAGAATAATGTGGATTTGGTCGAGAAGCAGTTAAAGGTTAAGAAAATCGCAGAACAAACCAGTATATCGAAAACAAGTGTCCTCCGGACGTTTGGGTATTACAAAAATCATCGCAAGATGTGTACCGCGAATTCTTTCCTCAGTGCAGAGAGTATGGCGAGTTGAGTGCTGGCACCAGTTTTTGTAGTTGTGTAAAGACGGCGTATATGTTGTTTTCCATAGGATTGTGATATAGGATGAAACTATGCTTCTTTACCATGATCCTTTGTCCAAAACGAATTCAATGGAGTGGCATCGCTCCGGAGAACCAGTGCCGAAAACAACTAAAATCACACAAAGCACCTGAAAGGGTATGACAACAGTTTTCTGGGATACTGAAGGCATTCATTCAAGATGGGAGGAAAACTGTCCCGAAAAGTACTGCTATTACACGATAATGCGCCCATAAACACTGCTGCTATTTCAAAGGCTGCTATTAAGGAATGCGGCTTAGAGGAATAGGATCATCCACTTTACAGTTCAGAGTTGACTCCAAGTGACTATTTTTTAATGGTCAAACTTATCTAATTGCGTAGAAGGAAGTTTAACTCCGACGAAGAAATTCATGAGGCGGTGAGGCCACATTTTGAAGACAAATCTACGGAATACTATTTCAGTAGTATTAAAGCACTTATTAAAAGATGAGAAAAGTGTGTTGAAATAAAGGGAGAATATATCAAAAAATAAACACTGTCTTTTTCCTCTCTCACCGCTCCTTCTACCCACGGTCCCACTACGTACGTTTGCGAGGAATTCTAAGGGAGAGGTGTCAAATTAAGGATTAACTCTCCCTCCTTCCCGCATTCATTCAGACACAAAACTGTTTACAGTGACACAATGCGCGGTCCATTTAGTTTCCTGGTTTAAGTATTTTTTACATCTCAGTGAGTTAAACGATAAGAATTTAAATATTGAAAAAACTTTTAAAATAAATAAAATGTACTAAAATGCAAAAAATATTTTTTTCTTTCTCAGTGATATACGCAAGAAAAGAAATTGTGTAAATTTACAGCTTTTCAGGTGCATTAACAAAAGTTTGAGCATGAGCTGTGATTATAGTTATGGATGCCCAAACTTTTATTAATTATACCCTATATGATAAATAGGGTATACTAGTTTTGATCCAACATTTATAACGCATAGAACCAATAGCGCTAGAACAGAATGAATTATATACATATGCTCTAGCATTATTGCTTCTATGCGTCACAAACGTTGGATCATATAGGGTATAAAGATTATTAACATTAGTTAGTTTCAAGGGATCTAAGGTTTAAATTCTGAGGAAATGCCCATCACTACCAAGATTCATATATACAGTCTCCGGTGTATCAAACCGTACTAGAAAATTTTTACGGCCTTTATCGCCACTACCAAGCCATCTGATGCTTGACAGTTGGAGCGATATAGGGATTTCCAAAATTTCCTTGCATATTTTGCGAATCGCCAGTTCTGGATCACTATCAAACGTTGTGCCGCTGAAAATTAAATCATTAGCACAGGTTGGTTTTTCCAAAATTTCCATTCTTTCATAAAGCAACTTTTCACGCTCCCGTAGATCACGAAGTGATCAAGAGTTTTGTAGTTTTGGAAGATATTACCCAACTCACGGTTGAAGCACTGTTCTTTGGATGCCAGCAAAGCCATTGCTGTCGTTAATTGCTATCTAATAATCAACCTCATGGACTCTATTAAGTTATCCGTTCTCAACTCACACACACTCTGACCCATCTCCTCCTGTCCTAGGTAATGCGGTTTCTTCTCTTATGAGCTGGAGATTGCGGGCTCCGTTGCCTTTTCACTGTCTGATAAACCAGCTGGTGAATCCACGATGATTATCTCTATTTGCACTACCCAAAAGTAGTATTTCGAATGGCAAAACCTTATATCTGCAGCTTTAGGCGTCTTCTGGCAGAATGAAGTTTCAGATTCTTTTGTGAAATTCAACACTGAATATATATGAATACAGCACCACGTTTGACCGTTCGAGAAAGATTACAACCGTCACGAATAAATGCAAAATAACAAATTATGTTGGTTTGTCCTCAAAGTAACTTATCCCCGTAGCACGGTCTTGCCAGATCTCCAATTTAATAAATAAGAAATTAAAAGTTTCATATCACTTTAGGTACCATGTCACCTCTATACGGGTGACACCTATTTTAACGCATAATTCTCTCATGAAAGTTTTTACATTAATTATGGTAGTCAAGGTGATATCGACAGCCCTCCAAAGGAGTTGTCCGATTTGGTTAATTTTCTGCCAGTATATTTTGCTTTTACTAAGGTATCTGTGTGCCGAATCTTATTCATCTACCTCGTTTTGGAAGATAAAATGTTTTTTTCATATATTTATTATTTACTAGGAGACCCCTGTACAATTGCACAAATTGAATATGAATGGCATAACGTTTTTATATGTTTTTATATGCTAAATTAATAACTTAATGAAAAACCAATTAAAAATGACCAAAAAATTGCTGAAAAATATCAAGTTTACACTGCCCAGGATGCGTACTATGTACTCTCAGCAAATTGTAAATCAATATGATGAGAAATTGCAAAATGCATACAGAAACAAAATTTCGGGAAAATATGCGTGAATTAATTGTGTGGGTGTGAAGAGTTGCCACTTATTTATTCGAGGGGTGTTAGGCGATCAGTGTATAAATTGCAATCGACTGCAAAAGCTGAAATCTTGAACAGACCCATTCTATGCAATAAATAGTTAAAATATTAGAGGAAATAAGACAAAGTTCCAATAAATCCATATATCTTATTGGCAACCAAGTACGTTACGTACGAATGCCATTTTTCAGTCATTTCCCATACAATTTAGACATTGTGACGTCATGAAAAAGGGACATTTCTCTGTCTCTTCTATCCCTTAAAAGTCACTGCAAACTATGCAATAAATGGTTAAAATAATAGAGGAAATGAGAAAAAGTTCCAATAAATCCATGTGTTGCTTACTTATCGGTGGCAAACACCGAACTTAACACCAAAGCATTGTGTATAGAATTATTATATAATTTAATTCTATACACAATGACCAAAGTTACCCAGGAACGCAACCCCAAAGCAATGAACACAAACCCGAACTGATGCGGATCAGTATTGCCATTATAAAATTTCAAGAAAAGCTCGATGAAACTCTATATAAAAAAAAGTGGCTGAAATACGGAACCGGGAGCTTTCTTTGTATAATTAATATATAGATTATTAATCAGCAACACATTTTACAATAAGATACGCAATCTTTTTAGGAGTACAAGTTCATAATTCTAACCATAAACAAGATTTAATATTAATATGAAATAAGGAGAGTGAAATAAGAAATAAAAAGGAAAGAACAAAACTAAAAACTCGAAAAAAGAACGAAAAGTAGAAAGAATAAAGAACTATAACAAAGATTAGCAATGAGAAGAAAGTGCTTTCAGTGGTAATGAACCGCATTATGTCATAAGGTTTAATTTATGATATTGAAGTAAAATATTCAAAGAAACCTTGCTTGAATCTGTGAAAGGTGCCCGACCATAGGGAATTCCCCAGATTTAATGGTAAAAAGTTCCTGTAACTGACTGCTTGAACGAAGAATTGTAGATTACTGACTAAGTAATTAACTCTAAGTGGTTGAAGTGTCAGTGCTCTATTGGACCTATTAAAGCGTAAGATATTAAACAAATTAGTAGGACATTGAAACTTTATTATTTTAGAAAGTATGTACACAACTCTGAGTTTGCGATATTGTTGAAGGGAACAGCCAAGCAAACTATCAACAAATGGTGAAACGTGATCAAAGCGCCGAAGCTTAAATACATATCTAATGACAGAGTTGAAATCGATACCTAATCTGCTTTTGATTAAATATTTCGATTCATTAGAATTCAATTTTAAATTTGTCAATGTAGTCCACTTGTCATCATTAATAAAGTAAATTTCATCTTCAGATAAGCCGGTAGGCCCGGAAAGTAGTAGCACTACATCATCTGCTCACAATTATTAGCGACCGTGAATAAATCGTTCATGTATAAAGAAAATAACAAAGGACCAGGGATGGATCCTTGCGGGACGCCCGCAATAAGAGGGAGAAAACCATAGAGTCTAACATTAACACTAACCAATTGAAATTTATCCCGCAAATACGAAGTAAGTAGTTCGGTTGCATGCGTTCAGAATTTGAAGTATTTAGCAAGTTTTGCACACAAGCGGTGGTGATTAACAGTATCAAACGCTTTAGAAAAGTCGAGCAAAAGTAGAAACGCGATGTGATCCTTATCAACAGCTTGCCTAACATCTTCTGAGACTTTAAGCAGAGCTGTAATGCAGATATGTTTAGCACGGAATCCTGATTGGTGACAATTCATCAAGTTGCTATTCCGAACATGTTCAACAATTTGTGAGAATGTTATCTTTTCAGCAATTTTAGAGAAGAAAGGCTATACACTTATGGGTCTGTAATCATCCACCATCGCTTTTCGGTATGGGAATCATCTTTGAATATTTCCGTAAACATGGAAAATTTGAGGTCATGAAACAAGTATTAATAATGTGTGTTATACCTTGAGGTTTCATATGTCAACCGTATGAAGGAGTTCTCCAAACTAGCCCATTGTCGAACTTGGTATTCTAATTTGCATAGGGTATCTGTGTTAAAAGAAAAAAATTCAATTTCCCTGTTCTGATGCCAAAATAATTAATTGTGTGCGATATTTGGTTCTATGAAGTTGTTTAGTACAAAAATACCAAAAATATACATATATGTTTATTTCATTACTTTCCCTATATACACGTAGAGTATTATATATCTAAGCAGGCGTCGGTATAATTCAAGAATCCCCCAAGTTCAATTTGTAAGCTTTTCAAAATCAAATTTTTCACTTATTTAAACTGCACTTAAAACAAAATTTGTACGATGGTAATAGTTATCGAACTACCAGCTTTTAAAACTTGTTTTAAATTACAAGTATGAATTCAGTACCTACTATTCCTTTCTGTTCTCCCCACACCCTAGATGACTAAAGCCAATTGTAGTTTCTATTTAACCTGTTAACTGATTAGTTTTTCTTAGAAAGCTCGATTTAATGTGCTGAATTAATTTCAAGCAAAGACGCATATTTACGACATAAGCAAAGTAAGTTACTATGCGTTATAAAAGTTGAAAAAGTGTAACATTTTTAAATTGGGTTTGACTCAACATTAAAAGTTTTATAATTACAAACTGATTTATGCAAAAATATGAAACAATACTATGAACAAAGTAATTCAAATTTTAATCCATACAAGGAAATAGAACAAAAATGAACTTAAATATTATATAAATAGAATATTATAATAGTTTATGGCAATAAGAACTAAAAAAATGATCCAAAAAAGTAATAGACATCTAAATTTAATAAGAAAATTAAAGATTAGATTCACGTGAGAAATTCAAATGATAAATTGATTCATAAAGAGGTATGATATTCTTTAAAGCATGGAGCAGCACATAAAGCTACCCTGCACGTAGGGCATCAATATCTCGTCTCCTTGCGTTTGTTGTTTTTGGAGCACAGCGAACATCTCCGCCCAGAATTATTATTGCATTTTGTAAGTGGAGTGAAATCAGGGAAATGTCTTCCAATAAATTGTGTAGCCGTAGTTTGAGATGGTCGGCCAAGGTGTAAACTTGTCATGGATGTGTTATTTGAATATAATTCTATAGTATTTTCAATGTACTCGAATAAGAAATTCACTCGAGTTAATTTTCCGCAATTTTTTTTTTATAAAGCAGAAATAATGTCTAAAATATGAAGAAATATTTTTTTGCAATATTTTTTCATTCTTTTTCTTGCTGTTGAATAGGCAACTATTAACCCATCACTAACATCCACTCCACCCATGTAGTTATTGTAGTCGATAACTACTTCAGGTTTTGTTTTTATCATGTTCCTTTTTTGTATTTCTATCATACTATTGTCATGAATTGTACTAAGAAGTAAAATGTCCTTTTTGTCTTTCCATTTCAATACCATCATTTTGTTTTTAAATCTTGCTATATTACTCCCTTTTTCTAGAGAAGCACGTGATACATCTGAAGGAATTTTAATCCGACTTTTTCGAATTGTACCCATGATATCTGTTTGATGGGCATACAATTTTTCAGCAAGCGCTATATCAGTATACCAGTTATCTAAAAATAGAGTGTAGCCATGACCTAGCAGATTATGACACAATTCTAAAACGAGTCGTGATGAAGTCTTATATTGAGGGTAATGTGTGCCATATTCTGTATTCTTCCCAGTATACACAATAAAATTCCATATATACCCAGAGTCACTTTCACACAATACGAAAAATTTCACCCCAAAAAAATCTCTTTTTGAAGGGATATATTGTTTCCAGGACAAGCGTCCTTTCCATAACAGTAATGACTCATCAATGCAAATATTTCTTTTCGGAATATAAAAAGTTGAACACTTGTGTACAATATTTTCAAAAATAGTCCGAACTTTGCCGATTTTATTTTTCGGATTCACACCTTCAAGGTTTTTATTGCCTTCGAAATGAAGAAATTTACATAGTAAGTGAAATCTACCTCCATCCATAACTTTATTAATAAAATGGGTCGAGATACACTCTCGTTTTGAAAAATAATGATGTAATGTTGGTTTTTTGACAATTCCTTGCAATATCACTAATGCAATAAAGCACCTCATCTCATTACTGTTTGTTGGGTACCACTTTTTCAATCTTGAATATTCTTTCAAAGTTGTATTTTCTAAAAATTCATTAGCATACAAATTAGCCTGTTCAACTAATATATCTATCAATTCATTATCCAAGAATTTTTCCATATAAAAAATAAAACAAAGGTTTTCTATGAGACTCAACAGGAATGTTGAATTTTATTCCAACGTTACTGGAAAATTTAAAAGAAACGGAGCCCGTTTTTTACCTGTGGTATTCCAATCAATACAAGGATTTTCATTTTCTTTTTCTGGACCGCTATCTTTGTCGTCTTCATAATTTTCTTCATTTTCATCACTGAGGAGAGTATTTATAAACGTTGTTGCTTTCTTTTTTGAAAAAATATATCTTCATCATCCTCGCTGCTACATTCATCATCAGAAGATATTGGGAAGTTCTTTAGTTCTCTAGTATTCAAAATATTTTTTTCATTATTCTGGGATGTATCCATCTAGGGGAGTAAGTTAAGAAATCAATTTAACATCTAAAATGTTCATTCTTCTTTATAATACCTTGAACTTGAGCTATTGAACTCTAAAAAATTA
>QYTT01084290.1:17299-31256 GCA_006980735.1 Dasypogon diadema
GTCTTGCATGCTTGTTGGGGAGCCCAATCTCAACACATTTCTTTGAATTGTGTAAACGCTTACCGCGGAGATGGGTAAATAATTCTTGGCTCCTCGCTGAGAAGTGCGCCTTCTGGGCTAGAAGGGAAACTCTATGTTTTTCGTAGGTTGAAACCACCTGAACTCAAAAGGCCTAAAAGTTCCTCTTGAACGCTTAAAGCTTTGTTTAAGCTGTCTGATCCGGTAATCAAATCATCGACATAGAAATCACGAATTGCAATTTCTGATGCCTTAGGGAATTTTGCTGCTTCGTCCTTAGCAAGTTGCTGCAAGGATCTGAAGTCGTTCCGAAGGTGACCGTAAGTTAGTGTATGTAAGCGCATAATTTTTCACAGGGTCTTTCGAAGAACGTCTCCAGACTATATTTTTTGAATTTATGGTCTTCTGGATGAACGTTAATCATTTCTATACATATTTTCTATGCCTATTGACATAGCATTTGTATTTTCCCCATCTCAAAAGGGTTGTAAACAATTCCGATTGTATAACAGGACCCTTATACAACTGCTCCTTAAGATTTTTTCGTTTGTGGTTTCGGCAGACACTTCGAAAACCATACCCAACTTAGTCGTGATAATATCCTTAAGCACTACATGATGAAGCGGGTAATAATAGTCAATGCTCTCTCGATCGACTTCTTACATGTGTCCCATAATCGAGTATTCTTCAATACATTTTGAATGTTCTTGGTGAAACTCAAGTTTTTGAACAAATTTCCTTTCGAGTGTATGGAATCTTTGCAAGGCCATATTGCGTGAATCCCCGTAGTCGAGTTGCTCTTTGAAAGGCAGGCATACTTCGAATCGGCCATCTGAAGTCCGTTGATGCGTATTTTGGAAGAATTTTTCGCACTTCCTTTGGATGATTTGGTTTTACGGAAATTTCTTCGCTGAAACTGGAATCTCAACTTTCAACAAAGCATCGCGAAGAAGACCGATGAAACCGAAATATTTCGTTTTCGGAGTATTCACCATCATATCAGCTAAGCACTCGGTTATAAAACCTTTCGTCCGTTTAATTGGGTCTGTTTTTTGTAAGTCGTTATAGTTTTCCTTATAATACCACCTGCAGCAGTTTGCTTGCCCATTAGCTCTTTTAGAGAGATAATGAAAATTGAAAGGTGACGAAATACAATAAGTTAAATATATAACGATAGGGCTAGAGGGACCTGATCCGCCTCGAAGGACCAACAAATGTTCCGCTTGAGGCAGGACGAACACGCAGTTTCGCTATAAAAAAAACCGGACAAGAGCGAGTTGAACTCGCGTGGAGAAGGTTCCGTAAGATGAATATGTCATCTACCTTATTTTTTTTAAATTTGACCCAAATATGTGCGCTCGCTAGGCGTGCGGCGTCCTTGACAGATTTGCCACTTGATGGAGCTTTAAGCTGTAGATACTTAGCGCGCTAGTTACGAGGAGTGACGGATGTCTGGCCTAGTTAAATCGAACGAGTAGCACCTATAATTTATGCCAAGACCAAACTTAAAATTGTAGTTGAAAAACATGTTCTCCCGTACATTTAAACTGCAAATGTAAGTTTGTACGCACATGAGAAATTTACATGTTATTTTATAGGACCATCGATTTCTTATAGGTTTTCCTGTAATCTACTTTCAGAATTTCTTCAAAATTTTAGGCTTAGTAGTTTCGGAGTTAATTGGGTGGGGGGAATGGTCAAATTTCATCTATTTTCTTGAATAACTTTAAAACCATTTATTTTAAAATTATAAAAAAGTATATTTGAGGCAATATAAGAAATACATTTCATTTGATATGTCACACAGTACAGTTTGCACAACTTTTTTTTAATTTTCTAATTTGGCCCCCAAAAGTGACCGCCATATTCGAAACTTATTTATTTACGTTACACGTCCGTGTTTGGATCGCAGAAATTCATATGTATACCAAATTTTAACTTAATCGATCCAGCAGATTCGGAGTAAATTGGCTGTAACAGACCGACAGACAGACACACAAGTGATCCTATAAGGGTTCGTTTTTTCATTTGGACGTACGAAACCCTAAAAAGGAGATGGATTTAATGAAATGAAACAAGAATTAAAGTCCCAAACTGTAAGATATATTCTCATCTCACTTATTTTGTACGAATTAACTTAATGACAAACTTTAGATTGTAACAACTTAAAATAGAATAAATTATTCTGAATATGCCTTTAAAGTTTACAAACAATAGAAATAGCAAAAGAAATGAAATAAGGCAGCAAGAATAGTATAAAAAATATTGGTTGTGACCCAGTAATGTCGAGATAAAATAATGTGACGAAATTTGATCTTATCGAGGACGCAGAGTTAAAGTACCTCGATCCAGTCGGTGCCCGGATTAGAGTAAGATGATAATGATTGTCTCGATCGAAGACTCGAGATAAAGTACGCTAAATTCGTTCTGGTCGAAGACCTAGAGTGTAACAGCCTCTCTCTTGTTGTTATCTTTAATTGAGTAGTATATGTGGTGTTTTACTTTGGTCGTAAATCCAAAGTTTGCTTAGAGTATTCTGGTCGACGACCCAGAATTAATTTGTTTAGAGTATTCTCGTCGAAGACACAGAGTTGATGCAGCGTGTATGAGTGAATGCAGGAGAATCAAACAAAACTGGGTTATTTTGAGAAAAAGCAATGCCACCATGATTCTCGATATATTGTTCTTTGCACAAAGTGACAACTCATTAAAAATTTTCTTCATTGATTTCTGATTTCCTGACTCCAAAAACACCCGCTATTTTAACTTTCATGCTGGTAAAAGATGCTATTGAGATATGCAGACCTTTCACCTGTAATAAACATCAGGAAATTGTTTTATATTAAAAGATATAATTCTCTGAGGGTTTTATTTCAGAGAACGGCAACTAAGAATTGACATAAGAAGAAAAAGATAAGTTCATTTAGTCTTCCAGTTTTTAAACACGATTTCGAATAATTTCGAAATACAACAATGTTTATTTTTTTAGTCATTAAGCCGAACAAAAGTTTTCGACGAAAATGAAAATTTCCCTAACAAAAGAAAATTTTCCATGTTTGAAATAAAATTTTTTTACATGAATAAAGATAAATAAAGTTGACACTTGATTAAAGAGTATTTAATTACCTGTAAAACAAAACTACTGCGTTCCCGTACGTTTAATGGTTCAGAAGTTATGATTTAAGATGTACTTTTAGGTACCAACCCGAACGCAATTTCTTATCTCAGTGGGTATGGCAGATGGACACCCTCTCCCATATAATTTTTTTCTTGGAATGAGACAAGGAATCACCCCTTAAAGGAAACCGGGATACTCTGTATAAGGAACGAAAGGTCTAATAATCGCTCAGTAAATTCGCTTGTTAGATTTTCTCGACAGCGGACTAGTTCTCAGTGGAGCTCTTACCGAATGAAAAGCTTTAATTCCCTGTGTGATACAGGTCTATGTCTTCAGAGCAGGGCTGGCTCAAATATAACTAGCTCATGCTGCTGATCTAGCTGAAATGGAGCTAGCTCCTACTGCTGACCCAGCTCAAATGGAGTTAGCTCATATTGCTGAGTTGAAGATATCTCAAGAACTAGGCAAGGTCTCCAATGAAGGGTGGAGATGAATTTCACACGATACTGCAATAAAATATATTAGTAGCTCAAAATTTCAGTTGAAAGATAAAGGGACTGTTGCCTTGGGAACTAGACAAAATATCGCTACGTGTTCGGTCTCATACATATGAAAGGGAGCTGCATTTCCTAGGCGGTAGTATAATAAAATGTTGCTTGGCGCGGGGGTGTTCAAAAACGCAGTTGAAAGGTAAATATAAAAATTTAAACGCCCCCACTCCTACAATTAAGATATTTTATTGTACTACCGTGACCACATCCCTTATCTTGTCTAGTTCCCGAGATATCAGCCCCTCCATCTTTTAACTGAAGTTTTGAACACCCTGTTGCTTTGTAACTAATACATTTTATTGTATTATAGTATTGTAAACCGCACTCGTATTGACATCTTATCTACTTCTGGAGATATAACTCCTCTTGCCTTGAATTACACTTTTTAACACCCCCTCGCCCTGCATCGTTCATTCTACGAACATTCTTTCTGCGCGAATAGGTAAAACTAGCAATGATCATAATTCAATAATTTTGCAAATGTTGAGCTAGATCAAACACTAGTCTAATTACATTTGAGCTAGCTCAAAATATTTGATCTAGTTAAGTTAGATCTAGTTATTTTTTCGTCACTTTTTACAATTGTGATTAAAAATTAATCATTGCTAGTAAATTGTCTAAGAAATTGTATTTTAAGATTATTTAGCACATCTAATTACTTTTTAATAAAAAACAAATGTTGGTATTAATATTTTCTGGTATAACCAGAACTACTGCCTACTAAACTGTGAATTATATTTCAGTTTGCAATTGTGGAGGTTGTTGTAACCTCAATCCAGGATGGATTCCCAAATTGGATAAAGCGGAAACTAGTACACCATGAGCTTCTTGTGCTGATTATCTGTCTAGTTTCTTTTCTACTAGGATTGCCAAACTTGATACAGGTACATTACGTTGTGTTCCAAACAATAAACTAAAGAGATACTTTTTCTAGGGCGGTATATACTTTTTCCAGTTAATGGACCATTATGCTGCATCAATTTCAATTATGTTTGTGGCCTTTTTCCAAATGGTGGCAATAGGTTGGTGTTATGGAACAGACCGACTTTCTAAAAATATTAAACAGATGACGGGCAAGACGCCCTCTCTTTACTTAAGGTCCTGCTGGCTAATTTGTACTCCACTATTCTTAATTGTGAGTACTGCTCTAAAATGTTTACTAAATATAATGTGGATATTTACAGTCAATATGGATCCTGAGTTTAATCAATTATCATGAACCAACATATCACAATGGAAAATATAACTATCCCGTTTGGGCTTATGGCATTGGATGGACAATAGCCTCTTTTTCTCTTATTTGCATCCCCGCTTACGCTATTATGATATTTATACGCGTGACAGGAGATAACCTTTGTGATGTAAGCAAACTTACTTTCCCCATTGAAGAAAAAGCTTAATTTCGCACTTTCAGAAATTGAAAAACTCAATTAAGCCGAATATTTACGAATGCAAAATTTGTGGAGAGCATCATTGTGAGCATGATTTTCCTGACGAACAATATATTATATCTCAAGAACTGACTCCCATTGTACAGCCAAAGGTCATTTTAAGAACTCCACCTCCTGGACATCTAAAACGAACCGAAACACCGTTGCTCAACAGTAAAAACAACGAAGAAACAGTCGAAAGACCTAATTCAGTTAAAATCTGATAATTTTTTAACCGGAAACTCAATTACAGTATTATGAATTTGAAAAAACTAACAGAGATTTCTGTGAAATTAGGTAACTATTTGATAACTAGCATGTTCTGAACATATTGTACAACTTATGTCGTTAATAAAAAAAATAAGCAAAAAATATAATTTGTGGAATCACTATTTAAATCCATAGACGTACGCTACGTCGCAATATTTCACGTACACAATGTAATCTACGTAAATAATGTAGACAATAGATATTGGATCCTATCTGGTCGACTCCGACATTCAACTCACAAATAATTCTCATTGATAAGTCGAATTTGACCAATGTTTCGTGACGTCACTCTAGATAAATGGAGCTTGAATCTGACCAATTGGAATCGAACAAAAGAGACGTGCATTTTTTTGAATTTTTAATGTAATAAAATCAGCGTTTATTTTACATGATAGTGTTCATTTTAGCACTTAAATTTACGTCACTTATTGCAAAATCGTCACCACTGAAAAGTTCTGGAAACAAAATATTCAGAGTGAAGTTACAAAATAGCGATTCAATGTAAAAACCTGGCAGCCCTTGTTGCCTTGTTTCTCAAGTGGCTTTACATGTGCCAAATGTGCGAAGAATAGTTGAAACATCTGTATCGCCTCCTTGGGTTTAATTAAATGTCAAAGTAAATCTTTTATATGCCAATGAGCAGAAAAATGTCGGTTTATTTGAATCTGTTAAATCAGCTACCACATATCACAAGCACATGAATAAGGCCTGTCTACCAAAAGTTTACATTGTCTACGCATTGTGTACCCTGGAGTGTAGGCAATGCAAATCTACGCGTAAATGCCCATCACTGGCCTTGGCACAAAACCAGGACTATTGTAAACTTGCGTCCTGACTCACAATCAGTGCACATTCAAAGATATACGTTGGAAGGAGAAAATGTTTTGATTCCTTTGCCTTGCGGTGGGAGATTTTGGTGCTCTGGTGAGGGGACAATTAACCTCGTAGTAGCCACTGTTTTCACAAAACCGAGTTCTGCTGATCAGCTGCACTTTATTCAACATTAATTTCGCTACTTATAACGTGAATCTTCTGATGTCAAGTACAATGCCCACGAATATCACTGGTACCAAGAAATTTGCTGTGATATCACGAGCCAGAGAATATTAATCTTGATAAGAGCAAATATTTCTTTGTGAACAAACCAAGCTGCATATCAGATTTTACTGTGTGGATGCCAAATGCAATTGCAGTGGAATTCGTGGGCACATTCTTACAATTTAATTACTTGCATTTTTAGGTTTATGCTTTTAATCTAATCTTCATTACAAAAATTTATTTTGCAGACACACCAACATCCTCCCCTGCCTTGAACTCCTAGTTTAATGATTTCCTCTGTGGTGGACCTGAGACGAAAGTCGGCTTCTCTTCTTCTAGGGGCTGGAAGAGCGGCCTGCGATCTCCCTTGTTGTTGCCGTTTGGTGATGCCCAAAATCTGCATAGCAATGAACAGACTGGTGTATCCAATACTGAAGTGGTATGCGTCGGAATCCGAATATCTACTCTTCGGCACAAAGTTGTTTAATTCTCTCCTTCAAATTTGAGATGTTCTTCGAAATGGTCAGGTATGAATCTTATGACCAGATAGATCCAAAACCCTGGAGGGTTGCTGTAAATCCCAAAACCCTGGACGGTTGCAGTAAATCAGTCAAATCTCTTGTGGGAATAAAGGACGCTCTTATGGATGTGGGATAAAGATTGTGGGCTTGTATAGTAGTCATTTCATCTTTGATTGTGTAGCCACGGCTAATGTTGATTATGCCGGACCCGACTAATGTTCTCAGCAATACTGTGCCCATGCAAATTATGTTGCTTGTAGATTCTTTCTTCATGAAATAGATCCAATGATTTGGATTGTATAGTTGCATCTATCGAGGTGCCTCCATAATTTTGTAAATTTCATAGGATTCTAGTAAAGGTGAATTGATCAAGAAGCCAAGCTCGCATGCACTGATATTTGAACCCTTTCTGTTGAAAGGATGGTGCTGCTTACACATGTGTGTTGAATGTTCAATTGTAGAGCAGGTTGACGTTTCATATTCCGGCAGTGTGTAAGTTCACAATAAGAAAGCGTGAAGAAGGTCTGATGTTTATAAAGGTATTATTGATTAACACCGGAACTGGAACACCTCGTAATAATTCGAATAGTTCATATGAGAATAAAGGCAACTTGAGACGAAAGATTATTTGAGACGGGTCTACCCGCCCTTCTATTGTCATTAGATTGTATAATTCTAATAATTTCTTTCGATTTGATGGTAGTCGCAAAGTTGATGACGATCAATTGTACTTGAAGTTGCTTCGGTGACAACAAGAGCGGGTTGACTTTACCATAGTGAGTATCATAGCCTGCACTCTTTGATAATTTGCTGTCACTAAAATCAGTCGAACAGACAACGAGTTGATGACTTCTATGGCCCTTTGCTAATGGAACTCTTGGCTTATATTATTTATAGGAGCTATGGTTTGATTTATACAACCTTCGAATTCTCGAAGATGAGTTTGCTTCATCTCATTTAATATCTTTTTTTTGCGGAGGGGGGGAATGCGTTACGCACCCTACCACGATACGGGTCTACCGGCTAAACCCCCCCTTCCTGTCACCTGGCCACCACCCCGGAACCGTCGTTAGAAGATACTTCGGGGCAGCGGCCCTATTTTTGGGCCAGTCCATCGCAAGACTTTAAGAGGGGCGCCAGCCCCCGCTCCTCCCGGAAGCATAGGGTCAGTGCCCCTCCTCCCGCCGAGAGGGGCCCAAAGCCCACCGCGGAATCGGACTCGCATCCCTCTCCCCTAGGGCCCCCAAGCTAGACTCCAGAGGGGAGCGATACAAGTCCGGCGCGGCAGGTCAGTGCCCCTCCCTTCCAGTCCCCCCTTCCCCCAGAGGAACGCCAATCCCACGCCCCGCCAGGCGCATAAGACTAGCGTCCCTCTCCTTTTGCTTGAGGATTGCCTCCACAAAGAATGTATGCCTTCAAAGAATGTATGCAGGGCGGAGTCCGAAGAGGAGTCCAGTAGACACAGGCAGCATCCGGCGCCTTCCCTATCCTACGAAGGAAGGACCGAAAGTGCCCGTGTCCCGTCAGTATTTGTGTGAGGTAATAATTCACCTCACCATGCCGACGGTTCAGCCAGACGCCCAGCCGCGGTATGAGTCGCGCTGTCCCCCGGCCCCGCGACTCCCCTTCCCATCTCTCCTCCCACGCCCTTAGAGTGCGGGATCTCCCCTCTTCTGCGACTTCCTTCCTTCCCAGCACGCGTTTGTTCTGGTGGACGAATTGCCGCTCCCTGGCTTGAAGGTCAATAGGAATGACCCCCGCAACCACCAGAGCCGCCGGCTCCGAGACCGTGCGATACGAGGACGGACGCGATGCGGAGTGCAGCCCGCCTCTGCACCGCCGCCAAGCGCTTGCGGTACTTTTCATACCGCAGCGCATCGGCCCAAACCTCGGCGCCGTACAACATGACAGACTCAGCGGTACGGAGCAGCAGCCGCCTTTTGCATTTTTAATATCTTTAGAATACCTGTCATTGAGTCGATTATGGAGGTTTGAGTTCGGGTAAATATTGTTGGTTTCCTTCTAAGTTGTTTATGATATGTGCCATTTTTTGAGCACATTTAGAATCTAACACGCCAAACGATGAATTAGCCAAATTGCCGATTATGTTTATGGGAGCTCTTTTTTCTATTTTGGATTTGCTGTGTCAGTAGTTTGTTGTTATTTTCAATTTCACTTATTATGTCTTGTAGAGCATTCATACATAAGAATGAAAACAATGTAAAAAAATGGCAGACGCATAAACAAGAAAGTATAAATCATGTAATATTACGGACGCATAAAATCGTCACAAAAATTTAAACAATCATATGCAAGGCCAAAGAATGAAACTATATAACGCACACAAGAAAGAAATCATCACGTCGTAAACAGAATGTGTCACAAACAGACGGCACAGAAAGTAAAAGTAAAAGTAAAGTGCAATAGGTAAACAAACAACTTGACACCGCACTTGCTTTATTAGAGAACATAACTGCATGAATAACTTCCATATGATGAGTAAGATGATATGAATGACTATCGGTAATCTTATGACTAATTAAGAGTTCACGGCTTTGGCTGGTTAACCCACTTGAAATTGACCGACATATTTTTGAAATTTGTTAGGTGATAACTTTCTTTGTTTTTGCGATGGTAATGTAATGCCGATGAATTGTGAATTACGAAATATTTTAGAATGAGGTAAATTTAGGGTAGAAGGTAAATCAGGATTTTGTATAAATAAGACCATGGAAAGAATAAAATTCATATTCTCTATTTCGAGTTGCATTCGTGCATAAGGAATAATACCTTCGAAGCGGCATCACTCTGCCCGAAGACTATGTATACATAGTGGCTATCCCAGCCATACCATTTTTTGTGGCAAGTATTTAAATACTATAGCCTGTGTAATTTCTTTAAATCATGGAACTTTCTAAAGCAGATCAAGAAGATATTGCAAGCCATATTACAGTCTGTGCACAGCTCTGATGGTTGTTTATTCTACCACAAGGTTTTTATGCCCCCTTTTATTAATTCCAATTCCCCCCAGTATGAGCTTAAATTGTAATGTACGACCAGACCAGATTCCATTCGTTGGATACTAAGCTTTCCCAAACTTTCAAAATATAGTCCGGGTTGCCCTCCGGTCACCTGTCAGCCCCAGTTACCTGGGGTTCTCCGAAATCTCCAAAGTCAACCAAGTCATGAGAAGCACACTCAGTGCTAAGTTAAGGTGACCTCGTTTCCTGTCCGGAACTTCGTTTGGCTCACGTGATTGTCGTCCACTGAAACTGAACTATAATGCCCTTGCAATGTCTTGTTGTTATTAGATAGCACTGCGAGTTGGCCAGGGCATTCTTCGCTAGTTGTCGGTGTCGGTTCTTCTGTTTCCATTGGTAATAGAGCGAGCTTATGGATCGGCCGTCTTAATATTCCGGACAAAGTCTTCACATCAGGTACGCGGACTAATCCGTCTTCTCCTTTGATGTTTTTCACAATTCTTCCCAAAGACCACTTCAAGACATGAAGATTATCATCTTTTACTATAACCATGGTTCCGGGTTGGGCGTTATTACACTGCTGCTTCCACTTGTAGCGATGCTGCAGTTCGCTTAGATACTCACTGGTCCATCGTTGCCAGAATTCCCTCATCAAGTGGGCCACTAATTTCCATCTCTGAAGCAAATTACCCTTGGAGGGTTCCGCCTGTGAATCGACGACACTTGTCGGGGGCTCGCCGATTAGAAAATGACCCGGAGTCAGAGCTTGCAGATCATTCGGATCTGAGAACATTGGGGTAAGTGACCTAGAGTTAAGAATTGCTTCGATTTCCGTCCTGAATATCTCCAGTTCTTCATATGTCAGTGACGCAGCAGTGAGATCTTTTTAGAGCAAATGTTTAGCGGACGTAACTGCCGCTTCCCACAAGCCTCCGAAATGTGGAGCTCGCGGCGAGATAAAATGAAATTCAATCGCCTTTTTAGTGCAGAAGTAGCTAATTTTTTCTTCTGAGTTTTCATTATGGACTGCTGCCTTAAGCTCGCTTAACTGGTTGTTACGAAATTGGTTGCATTATCACAATAAATATTTCTGCAGCTTCCTCTCCTGCTTACAAAGCGTCTCAATGCCTCAATAAATGCGTCTGTACTCAAGTCACTGACTACCTCAATATGTACTACTTTTGTTGTGAAGCAGCAAAATATGGCTATATATGCCTTTTAAGGGCTTTTCCGCGTATTCTGAAGTGTCCGCAGTGAACACATATCTGGGCAAGCGAAATCGTAGCAATATGGAAAACAGCTCATCCTGAAGGACTGGACCGGTATGAAGAATATCATTCAAAGACACGTTACATGAGGTCTTTGTTGATGCATCAAATAGCACCCGTAATTGCGTTGCAGTGCTATCTAATTTCATTACGCAGTGGTATGGAAGAAAGTAATGAGGCTTGGGTATCTGGGTTCTTTCTGTGTATTGATTGAAATGTGCTTCACATTTAGTTTCTGCCGCTGTTCTATCGCGATTGCTGCTGCCGACTTCCTCCAGCTCAAAAACCTTTCTACCGGCCTGTTGAGATCTCCTTCCTGAGTGCAAATCCCAAATACAGTATTCTGCAAAATGAACAGATTTGTTCCCAGCCTGAATTGACCAACAGTAAGTACCTCAACAGTAAGTATCTCAATTACGATGACGTGGTCCGCTTGTATTGACCAGCTTCGAAGCGGCACTTGCTGTAATTTGGTTTGATCGTCCTTGTGTCCTTGCTGCCTTATCTGTATGCACCAAGATGTTGAGCTTTTCAGTGCATTTTCGTGTAGCTTCGCAGATTGCACTTGGCAGCTAAATATCCCTCTCGCATACAGTTAATGCATAACTTATGTTTCTTCAGTAGTTTAAGACGATTGAATGATGTGTGCGAAATGAAATTCTTGTAGGAAAATAGTGGATAATTCTGATTGCAGACTATGCAACGAGCCTCGCTTGTGGTAGTGTAGAAAGATGATTTGAGCTGCATGCTTTTCTAATGAAACCTCTACTTCAACAAACTCAGTGGTTTTCCTCCAAGGTCCTCTAGAGCTTGGAAGTGCGTGAAAATGGAAATTGGCTTTGAATATACGCATTCCTCTAGAGCTTGGAAGTGCGTGAAAATGGAAATTGGCTTTGAATATACGCATTCCGCACTGTGTACGCCATACTCAAATGCAAGCAGTTGTGTTAAAATTAGGCTCCCCGACAAGCATGCAACATGTAAGAGTTAGTAAGGTTAGTCCCTTCGATAGGACAAGGGAAAATGAAAATAAATAGTAAAGTTAACATTTAACATGCATCACAGGATCAGGAAAAGACGATTTTTTAGTACACTCTTAGATACATCCAAATCAAATTGTTCTACCGCGCAATTGACCGCCGCACACATGCGATTAATAGGCGCATGCTCACCGTAATTAATTCTGGAGAAATTTATATGCAAAAGGGGGACACCCCTCAAGTTTCGACTGTTAGTCCTGAACGACACTCTGCCACGGAGCACCGCAGAGTCAACCTTGGAGTTCAAGTGTTGGTGGATGAAAACTATATCGGTCACCCTACGCCGTTTTTCTAAGGAAGTCATTCCAAGAAGATTAAGCCGCGAAGCGTGTTCAAGAAGCGGCCGGACGAATGAGTTATATAATGTTAAGAAAACTTGAAGATCAGAGAACTCTTTGGACCAGCGCTTAATGAAGCCCAACATGGAATTACTCCGAGAAGCAATATAGTTAATGTGTAAATCAAAATCCAGCGTGGGATCAAGCTCCACACCAAGGTCATTCACATAATAGAATCGCGTTTTCTAAAGAATGACATGACCTCACATTTATTTATGTTAAGTTCCAAGTCATTGTGCCCGCACCAAGAATAAAGGTATTTATGTCCTCCTGAAGGGAAGCATAGTCACTGAGATTATTGATGGAGGAAAAAGGTCTTCATGTCGTTAGCATAAATGAAGACCTTAGAATGCCGCAAAAGATGCACAATATCGTCAATCGCAAGGACAAAAATCAGAGGGCCAAGGTGACTCCGGATGTCGCCTCTATGACCCTCGACCGAGAACCACGAAAAAGAACCTGATAGGATCTTTCAGACAGGTACAAGTGAATCCACTTCAAGAGTAAGGTAGGAAACCCTAATTTATGCAGCTTGAGCATAATGACTGAATGTGATAATTTGTCGAAAACTTTATTAAAATCTGTAAACTGACTGTTTGGAAATTATTACCAAAACCAGTAATTGCATTAGAGGTAAATTCAAGTAGGTTTGTGATATTAGACCTACCCGATACAAAATCATGTTGAGCAGCGGAGAGAACTCTTTTGCATTGTGGAGACAACTGGGAATGAATTATAGATTCCAAGGACAATTTGGCTATAGGTCTGTAATTAGAAATCTCGTTCCTATTACCTTTTTTGTAAATAGGTATGATTAAGGAGGTTTTGCATAGTTTTGGAAAACACCCGCTACTAAGGGCCGATTCCAATCCAAGTCTACGTCTTCGTCTTCGTCTCGTTATAACAATTTGTGACGTCAGATCGGTAGAATCTACTATTGCTATTGCCCGATTTTGATAATGCACTGCTGTAGTATGCTATTACTTTCTCCTCTCCCTTTATGTTTTGTGACAGCACAGCCCCAATACCAACATTGCTCGCGTCGGTTTCCAATATGAATGTTTTGCTCTATCAGCGAACCGCCGGCAGTATGTAGGCAGTCCCAAAAACTGCGTAGTTCACGTTTATCTTTAGGAGTTTGCAACTGCTGTTATTTTCCATCAGGCGACACCACATCGCCAAGGTATTTGACTTGATCCCTAAACAACACGCATTTCGTTGGGCTAAGTTTGAGTATCGCAGCCCTTAGTTTCCTAAAAACATCCCGTAAGTTCCGTCTATGTTCCTCAAAGTCTTTTCCAACAACAATTATATCGTCTAATTAAACCCAAAAAGTCTTCCAGGTGAGGGCCCGCAGAACGCATTCCATCAGTCGTTCAAATGT